>JAPDSC010021740.1:36200-57762 GCA_026290005.1 Latrodectus geometricus | reverse complement strand
AAAGAAACGGGTATCTATATGAAGCATGTTGAGTGTCAATAAAAATTCAGTTGTTATCATTAAATACAAATACTTAATTATAAATTTATATTCTCCTATTTGACTATAACTAAATTTATATTTCAAATGATGGACAAAAGTCACTACTAAAGGTAGGAAATTCAACAATAAATAATGCTTATCAAACCTTATCATATTTAAGATCATCTCGCAGCATTTGCAAACATTTTAAATTTACAAAATTGTATCCAAACATTAAAAATGTTAGCGTACAACTTTATTGTAGGCAAACATTAATTAGTATTTTACAACAATTCTTATTTTATGAATAAGAATTGTTGTAAAACAGTAATCCTTAAATATATGAATATAAAAAATAAAATATTAATTAATTTTTTATTTGAGTTTATATGAGATAAAATGATTTGAGATACATTTTAAGGCACTAGAACAGTGATTCTCAACCTGTGGGGCGCGACCCCCTAGGGGGGCGCGAGCACACTAATGGGGGGCGCGATCATATCCAAGAGAAAATGTTATTTAAAAAAATTGATTAAGTGACTGAAAGGAAAGAACACACACACACATAAAAAAAATACATTTCGACATATTTAATAATTAACTTATTAAATTAAAACAATTTACTAAATTAAAACAAATTTAATAATTATTAGTGACTTCCTTGGGCCTGTCTTTGAGAGCAAAGTTTTTCGAAGGAGGCTTTAATATTAGAAATAGACACTCTCAGTTCTTTTTCTATATTTAGCTGAGATCTATATTTTGTCTTCAAAGAAGCCACCACAGAAAATCCAGTTTCACAAAGGTAAGATGTTGAAAATGGTAGTAGAATGCGAAATGCCCTTGTTTTTAGTGCAGAAAACTCATCATCCACTCCTGCCCAAAATTCAAAGAGTGATTTATTACTAAATTGTCTTTTGGTTTCGCCGCTTGCCGTGAAGTCTATGAGGGTTTCTTCCTCTTCGATTGAGAGTCCTTCGGGAGTATTTTGAAATGGATCCCTCACCCACTTGTAACTTGATATCAGTTTGTCTTCAGCAAGAAAGTACTTTTTAAAATTCTTTGCTAGCATTGCTAAATGATTTTCAATGGTTACAAAAACAACTTTTACATGTTGTTCTTCAGCCTTGTAAGTTTTAATACAATCATTCAAATTTGCAAACATTGTTAAGTTTTCTTGCTTTAAATTTCTGCTCCACAATTCCAATTTCCTACAAAAAGCATTAACTTTATCACTCGTATCAATATATATGTGTATTTGCTCCGTGCAGTTGAAGATTCGAGTTATTTAATTTCTCGAATATGTCGACCATGTAGCTCAATTTCAACACAAATAAACTATCGCGAAAATTCTCAGCTTCCGGTCTGTTTTCCTCTTCTAGGAAAACGGCGATTTCTTCTCTTAATTCATAAACACGTTGCAAAAATTTCCCTCGGGATAACCATCTTGCCTCGCAATAAAATAGTGACACTGAATGTACTGTACCCAAATAAACACTGAATGTACTGCACCCATGTCTTTAAAAGTGCGGAAAAGATTCTTGATTTCAGGGGTCTCATTTTTATATAATTTACTACGGTTACAACCGTAGTTAACACAATATTCAAACCAGGACTCATTTCTTTGGAAGCCAAAGCTTCTCTGTGGATCATGCAATGTGTCCAGACGCACTGTGGCGATTTTTGTTTCACAAGTGCTTGAATACTTTGGAATCTTCCTGACATAGAACGAGCACCATCCGTGCATATTCCGATGCAATTTTTCCATTCTATGTTTGCCTCGTTCATAAAATCATTTAAGATAGCAAATAAAGCGAGTGCTGTTGCTTTGAGTTCTATTGGTTTGCAGAAAAGTAATTCTTCTACTACTGACTCACCACAAAATCTAACATAGGCAATGAAATGAGCATCTTTATTACTATCTGTTGCCTCATTGAGTTGTATTGAAAACAATTTGTAACTCAACTTCGACAAAAGCTGACTCTCTACATCTTCAGCTATATCTGCAATTCGACAGGCAACATTATCATTTGAAAGAGGTATAGACTGCATTTGTTTTGCAAAATTATCTCCAAACATAATTTCTACAATATCAATCGCGGCTGGCAAAATAAGCTCTTCACCAATGGTGTGAGGCTTTTTACATCTGACTATTTTATGTGAAACTTTGTAAGAGGCAATTAAAGCTTTTTCATTCACAGACAAAGTTTTTTTAAACATTGATTTTTGCTTTTCATATGATTTTAATTCGAAGAATTCTCTGGGTTTGTTTACGTACTCATTATGAAGCATTTCCAAATGACGTTTAAGTTTATTAGGTTTCATGCTGTCTGCCACCAACATTTTTGAGCAAATGATACACAGGGGCCTTTCTTCTTCATTTACTTCAGTACTAGTGAACCCAAAATTTAAGTATTCTTGAGAATATTTTCTTGATTTTATTTTCGGAACCACGCTTATCTGTTTACTTGTTGATGCTTGTCTATCGTCTAATGCTCGCTTACGCCTGCTTAAAAATTTATCCATGATTCTGCATAAGTCTGCTGCCGTGAATATTTATTACGGTGAATTGCAATTGCACGAAAATATATATAATATACACATCCAGAATAGATTCAATAGCGATAGAAGGATCAACTCGAATGAGATTGTCTGGAATTGAAATTGGCGTCATAGAACTTTCTCCTTCTCCTTATGAGAAAACATTTGTTCACATCTGCGCACGCTCCTAGCTTAAATTTTTGCTGACCAGACAAATTCCAGACAACTCCAAACTTCTCGCGAAACCGTGAGAATGCCGAGACATAGCGGGACGCAAGAGCAATAAAAAAGCATAGGATTCTTGTTTTTTCAATGCTGAGGATCGGTGTTGCAAAATGTCAATAAATTTTGGTATTCTTGGTAATTTGTAAAGTTTAAAATTAAGGTTGTAGTGTAAGTTTAGCGCCAAAATACTCAAAATACATTATTATTGTATATATTTTTTTGGATGCGGTGGGGAAGGGGGGGGCGCGATGAAAGTTATGATTGAAAATTGGGCCGTGAATACTAAAAGGTTGAGAAACACTGCACTAGAAGGTTTAGTTGATAAATATAATAGCATATTACAGTTGAATAAGATATATTTTAAAAAAGAAAGATTTAAGTAATTATTGTAATTTTACTTTTTTCCATCAAAGTGGATACATGTATGTACAAAATAATTATTAAATAACTAGAAAAACACATTTTAACTACAAAAGATAAGCGAGTAAAATGTACTTTAATCTTTTTTTTTTAAATTAATAACTTATAGTATTGTTTACTAAAGAAAATTGAATATACAGAAGTTTTTGTTATCTTGAGAAATTGTTATGTATAATTCATAACATGAATTCACAATATAATCAGTTTTAAGAAATTTTAGAGTACTACGTTCAAGAAATGACTGTTTCGTGAGACTAACTTCTTTGAGAAATTATAAAATATAGATTTATACATCAAATTTGTGAAAGTATGTTATGTAAATTATAAAGTTACGTACTTAAAAAATGAATATGTAGAATAACTTGCTTCATTTATTTTTAAATTATTTATTTCTAATATGCATATATAAAATTATTTTGAAGTAAGATTTTAATTGTTCATCAAAATTTTTGTTTTCGGAGGACGTATGAATTTATGGAACAGAAGTATTCAGATTATTATTGTTTTATACACTCATGAATAATTCTAAATTCCAGAGGATAAATTGAGGATTCTTAGTTAACGTCATAATTCTGATGAGAGTATTTGATAATTCCAAATGAGGATCCTCCTCATCTAGGATCGCCCGGAAGAGAGAATCTCCTCATTCCATCACTTCCTTCCTTGACAGCTACCGAGAAAATTCCCCTTTTCCGATCCCATTCGCCACCGGCCCTTCACCCTGTTGAACTCTTCCCGCTTCCTTAATTATTTATAACTAGCTTCAAGCCATCTTTCAACTCAACTCAACTCTTCAAAGAATTAGAAATCCTCAAAATCCCTTCGAGAGAGGGAGGGAAGTCGATGGTCCTCTTGCGGAGTGAAATTTGTTCGATCACCGGTTACTAATTAAATTTTCCATATCGCATTCTGTAGACTTCGAACCTACTCTGAAAACCGATAATTCCGCCCAACCCTATTTCAATGAACTTTCGAACTCTACTTCTAATCAAGCGAATTTGAATTGAATACTGCTGGACTTGTGAGTCACACATTTGTGTTTGCGGGGACGGCCCGGAGTCAGATTGCAGAGATATTTAAGCCTAGAGAAATTGACGGTGCACATCTGTCATGATTGGACGATATGAGATTTGCAATATAATTCGATTTGAGGGGATAAGAGATCTGAAATTTGATTAAGATTGCAAGTTTTACACCGATACCTTTTGATTAATGAATAGTTAGATGTTCCTTATTTTGTTTTTTTTTATTTTTATTTTAATGAAATTAATTAATCACAATAAATTGAACTTCAAGACTTGTTTGATAATGTTAATTATCATATAATATGTTTGAGCACACAGATTAAAACATGAAAGAATCTCATTAACGTTCCTAGTGAAAACAGAAAAATGGTAGATATTCATAAATAATTTTCCTTTATTTAAAATGAGTTTTAATGTATTTCCTTTGGTTACTGAAGCAATGAGTCTCTTAATTTTCATATATTTTATTAATAATGCTGTTATTTTTTATGAACATTATTTTGACTTTTTATATTTATATAGATTATATATTTTCATTGTATTTGCTCATAATTTACAGTTTCTCATATTATTTTTATGTAACAAGCATATTTTAAATTAATTAGGTTTGAAATTAACAAGCGAATAATTGTAAGTTCTGAAAGTTCATAATAGATATATCAAGTAGATTCATTTTCATTTCTAGTTCAAGCAAAAACGCTGATTTGGAAAAAAGAAGGGTAGAAGCAAATTCAATTCAATTCAATGTTTTTTCAGAAAAAAATATATTTTCTTTATTTATTCTTTATATCGCATAAAAGAGTACTGTCAAATCTATTTATAATGTAATAATTGGTAATGTTTATCACACAAGTAATACTTAAAGAAGCACTCCATTTTATTCGGAAAGAAAATTAAATACTCTTAACAAAAGGATTCAGCTCGTGAATCAATAATTCGAAACGAAAGAATGTAACACAATAAATCAACTTTTAAAAGTCATTCAACAAAAATGTAAATATTGAAAATGAAAGCTTCTACCCCAATTTTCATGTTCAACTTATTTTTCTCAATTTGATTATTAAATTTTCAAACTTTTACAGCTATTTCTTGCTAAAGAAAACCTAAAATTAATATAGAAGGGAGAAATTGAACATTGGCTGAGCATTTTAATTTAAATATCTCGAGAAAATTTATCCCTGATTGTTAAAAATTGTAACAGAAAGCTATATAAATGTGTGATCAATACCAATTTATTAATTTCACATTTATTACAAAATTGTACACAGTTGTACAAAAATATAATGAAAATTATGACATGATAATTTACATCACCTGCAACTCTAAAAAATTTCCTTTTAGATATAGAGAAAGTAAATATCTCTAGACTTAAAAATGTGTTCCAAATATACATTGAAGGAATTGACTTCAAAGGATTGATAAGTGAGAATAAAAATAGTTCTAAAATATTCCATTACACTACTGGGCATTACAATTGCTACACTAGGAAGAAATGCAGATAACAAAATGATATTTATTGCACAAATATATTATACTAGAAATAACAAGTGATTAAATTTTCAAAAAATTTGGCTGCATAGATCCTGAGAAATCAGTACCCAGAACAATCACCTCTGGCAGTAATAACAGCAGTTATATGCCTGGGCATTGAGTCAAACAGAGATTGGATTGCGTGTACAGGTAGATATGCCCATGCAGCTTCAACACGATGCCATAGTTCATCAACAGTAGTGACTGGCGTTTGGTGACGAGCCAGTCGCTCGGCAACCATTGACCAGACGTTTTCTATTGGTGAAAGATCTGGAGGACGTGCTGGCCAGGGCAATAGCCGAACAATTTCCGTACCAAGGAAGGTCCGTACAATACCGGTCCGCATTATCCTGTTTAAAACTAGGGTTTCGCAGGGCTCGAATAAAGGGTAGAGCCACGGGTCGTAACACACCAGAAATGTAACGTGCACTGCTCAAAGCACCGTCAATGCGAACAAGAGGTGACCGAGACGTGTATCCAACGGCACCCCATACCATCACGCCAGGTGATGGGCCAGTATGACGATGACGAATGCACGCTGCTAGTTTGCGTTCACCACGTGCCGCCAAACACGGATGCGACCATCATGATGCTGTACACAGAACCTGGATTCTTCTGAAAAGGTGACATCTCACCATTCGTGCGCCCAGGTTCGTCGTTGATCACACCATTGAAGGCGCTCTTGTCTATGACTCAGCGTCTAGGGAAGCCACAGCCATGGTCTCCGAGCTGAGAGTCCATGCTGCTGTAAACGTCGTCGAACTGTTCGTGCACACACTTGTTGTCTTCCAAACGACCCCGTTTCTTGACTCACGGCTCGTGACGTGGTTGCACGATCCATTACGGCCATGCGGATAATATGCCTGTCTTCTCGGCTGCTAGTGATAGGTGGCCGTTGAGATCCCGCATGGCGTTTCGTATTACCGTGCAGAACCCATCGATTCCATATTCTTCTAACAGTCATTGGATCTCGACCGACGTGAGCAGCAATACTGCGATAAGATAAACCGCAATCCCGGTACGCTACAATTCGACCTTTATCAAAGTCAGAAACGTGCTGCGACGCATTTCTCCTTCTTACACGAGGCATCACTACAACTTTTCACCAGTCAACAACGTTCAAATGCAATATGTGTAGGAGGAACCGGCTGAACAATTTTCTCATTTAAACACAATGTAGGTGTCGCTACTGGCGCCTGCTTTGTCTGAAAAGCTAATCATTTGCATATCACAGCACCTTCTTCCTTTCGTATAAATTTCACGTCTGTAGCATGTCGCCTTCTTGGTGTAGCAATTTTAATGACCAGTAGTGTAATATTAGTTCATTAAGAACTTTTATTCTATTTTATTAAAACATATTACTGACTGAATTATGTCTTAGTAATTGAAAGAAATAATTTTTAATATTAAGAAGAATTACATTTCGTTATGCCCAAAATCGTTTTTTTTTTTTTTTTTTTTTTAAGCATGAATGGCTGTTTCCGAACTATTTTGCTGGACACAATTTTTCTGTCTATTTCTCATTTTAAAAATTATAGCATTTAAAATTATAATCAATACAGTTTTCTATTTTATTTATTATTTTTTATTTTTACTTTTGTTTTTATTTTATCTTTATTTTGTTAAAATTACCATAAATTATTATTTTTTTGCATTTTTATTAAATTATTACTTTATTTTTTAACTCGGCCTCTTTACTTTATCTTCATTTAAATTTAAAAAGATTTTATTCAATATTTATCATATCAAGAACATCAAAAAAGTTTTCATTTAAATTTGAGAGTATAGAAATGGGTGAGTGTATATTAAAGAGTTAAAATTATTAGCAGTATTTATTATATTTCGATGGCAGGATAATAATATTATTGAAACCTACGGAAATAGAAAATGATGAAATTTGGAAGCATAGCGTAATCTCGAATAGCTTTCATTTAATCTCCTTTTCATTAAGTAAAAGGCGAGCTGTAAGCGAAAATGCGTGTTTTCAAGGAAATATAAAATTGAAAAATTTCTTCCTATAAAAGCCAAAAATGAAAGCGTTTTTTAAACTTGCGGAGAGGAAAAAGATAAGAAAAATTTTCACCTCGGTTAATAAACATAGCATCATTTCTTATATTCTCCAAACTGCTATTATTGCCGCTGGTATTTTTCACAAGTTGCCGCTTCATTTAAACTTGGAAAGCTATTAAACACTCTTTCGAATCCCAGAATAAATGCTTTCAGTCTGGACAGAATTTAATCTGCTGAGGGGGGGGGAGGAATCTGGGATAACGGCAAGAAGAAAAGTCTCATAACCATCAGATTTGGGAATGGCCGTCGTTGCTGGATATCTTTTAAAAATTAAATATGTGCAGATTCTTTGCTATGCAACACTTTAAACATCTTAATGTGGTTTTTTTCTAAACCTATAAATTCTTTTAACGTTTATTTAGGACCACTCACTTATAAGCTGTATACAAATTTTTAACATTTTCTGAAAAAATCTGTGTTTTGAAACTACATTTTCATGGTTTTCAACCATTTCCCAGAATATTGACTTCACAACAATAATGTATATTTTGAATTTTAATTTCTAAGAAAAATAGTATGCGTGATCTATTACATTTATTAAAGTCAAGATTATGTTTCTTTGAGAAAATATATATATTGTTGATCATTTAGATTATTTATCCAATCAAAATGAACACAGAAGCCTTCCCATGTTTCTTATGGAAGGCCGGCGTCCATCCCAAGTCACTGTTAAATACTATGATATGGATTTTCGTTTCTTTTCCCTAAAAATATATCTGTCGTTATAAATATAAAAATATAAGAGTTGCGATCACAAAATTCCCCATTGATTTGCTGCTTCTGTTCTTATTTGGAATCACTATCTACAGAGAAAGAATCTTAATTATTCTTTAATAATTAAAATAAATATTTCTTTCAGTTAGGTTTTTCTATTTATTTATCTTAGTATTATCTTTGATCTTGCAATAAATTTGAATGCCACGGTACAATGTTATTACTAGAACTAGAAATTCAAATAAAAGAGTCAATATTCTGACGGTTTGCAGTTGTACCATTAGTAATATATACACAGCAGTACATTTGCATGATTAGAGTGTAATAATAATTACTATCAAATCAAAGATAATTACGTACACAATAAAATAAATAGTTTTTTCAAGTTTGAATTTATATATATTAGGTAGAGAAAAATATATCCATTATTTTCTTATAATTTTAAGGACTTTTAATAAATTTCGGATTCCTATGTGAAAACAGGATAAACTGCTTCAGGGTCACTCTTTAGCACAATACTAAGACAGTTAACATACATGTCCACTTAAACCAAGTCTGTTTGTCTTATCGACATTTTCGATGGCGGGTCTACTTGTACGGGATCCTTCTTTAACATCAAAAGCACCTATACGCAGTTAACGAAACTAAAACTGTGTGCAATTAGCTATTACAGTATACTATTCCCAATTATAGCCACCTGGCTTGCATATTTGCTTTTATCAAAAAAAGACTAAAATGTACTGAATTTTCTCTTTGCTTGACTTTGAATCTTAACATCCTGTAACGCAAAACAGAATGTAAAAATAAAAAACTTTAAAAAATTTATAATTTTAGTTGAATTTTTAATTTAAAAGAAGGAGAATTTTTAGTTTGGTCTGTAATAGCTTGTAAAACTGGTATAGGTAGGAACATTTATTTATATTAATTAAAATCTACGCTAAGAGATTGCAGTTATGGCTTCAATAAATTGACAACAGCATTGCGGGATCTAATGATACACAAATATCACAATGTTAAGTACAATGGATTCAAACAAGAAAACTGTGTTACAGTTTTTAAATATTTGACAGTCGTTTCGAGGGATAGTGACAGAACTATGTTTTTTCACAATTGAAGATGCCACGTTTAATCTCAGACATTGTCAAACAACTGAATTTATTATTTTTTACTTAAATAAGTAATAAACCTCAAAAGATTTGTTTTAAATTTCAGTAATTAAATTTTTCTTATCCGTAACTAAATTATCGTCATAACTGCAGTACTCACATTATTTTAATTTATCTTTTTTATACAGTTTTATCGAAATTAATGATTTTAAATCGTAAGTTAAGTTTTATAAAATTCAAATAATTGTTACTCGCAAAAATATCATTCCTGATTTTGTCGAAAAAATTTGCTGATACTTTTAATATAGTCCAATTTTTAAACTTATATTTCAAGGATAGCAGATTTAAAGAAAAAATGTAGATTATAGGCTTCTGAATTTAGAATGAATTGTCCTAACAGACGATAACTTTTCATTATAACTTTTTGATTTAAATTATTATTAACACAAAAACTTTCTATTTAATGCAATTATTTTATTGTTTGTCAGCAATAAAAAATTTGCAAGTTCAGTCAAACTGCTTTTCAATAAGACATACCATGATTATTTTGCAATTTTTATTTGCTTAAAGTGCAATATTCACAGAATTTTTTATTAAATATGAACTTCTCCATGTTATTATCAGGCTTTCTCTAAACTTAAAATTTAAGACTTCATAAAAAATAACTATAAATAAAATTTTGTTAAAATACAGGATTTTATTCATTATGGAAATTATATTATGTGTGGAAAAAAATGTACTTCTGATATAGGCGCTAATAATTTTATATGTAGTGATGCATATCTACGGTTATATGCAAATTTATAATTTACAAAACAATAAAAATCACAGGATGCAATATTCATTAAGTAGAATTTCCTAATTACTTTAATCTACTTTGGGCTTTAATTAAGATGTAACTAATTAACTTATTCATAATAACAGTCTGAAAACTTTTGATTTAATTGTTTAGGCTTTAATTAATTAAACCTCGTATTGTAAAGGAAAAATTTACTTATTATTATGATGTTAATGAAAAATTGATTTTCCAGAATATTTCAAGTTTAAAGAAAAATGCCAGTTATTATAAATTTACAGTTGAGATTATTAATAAGCATCATAATTACTAAAAATTTGAAATTTTTAAAAGTATATCAAAGTGAACAAATTTTACAATATAATATTAATTATTATTAGTGTAATCTTCAATCACAAATAAAAATTATTTTGAATGCATAACTTATAAATTTTGTAATCTAGGTTTTGTAAAAGAAAACAAAACAAATATCCAATTAGTGTTAAATGAAGCTTTAAATATTTTATGTTTTTGTTAAAAATGAAATAATAAATTAATTTTGATATATTTTGTTTTGTTATTAACTTATTGTAATTTAACTTATAATGTTAAAATAAAAAAATTAACATATTTTGAAATATACATAACCCTTGAAAAAAAATAAAATAACTTTCAAAAAACCTGAAAAAGTATGCAAATGAAATTATCAAACCTATACAGACACAAAAAAAATTACACCACTTGCACAGTAAGGTTATAAAATAATTCACAAATAACAAACAATTCAAATTTAAAAGATAAAGAAATAAAATAGAAATAAAACCTCAGATTGTATTTTTTTAGGAGCTTTCTCTGAAATTTTAAAAGACTTATTGAAACTAGGCTGTCAAAAAATCAAAGACACAGCCCCAAACTCCAAAGCCTAAAAATAAATACAATTCAAAAAACAACTCAAAATTAATAATAGAATCGAAATATCAAAATCCAAGGGTAAAATTATTTCAAATGCAAATAAATACACATCCTAAGTAAAATCCAGGACTTTCAAGCACTTTCAGAAAGAAACCTAAATACATGGAAATAGTAAAATATTAATTTTACCTAGTTAAATTAATCTGAAAACACTTGAAAATCGTTGACTCACTCTAAAACTATAAACTTTTGTAAATATAAAATACCTTCTAAATTAAAATAATGAACATGTTTCACTAAAATGAAAATATATTTCACTAATATGTACTAAAAAATTTCACTTGTAAGTATTTAAAAACAGGTGATTGCTTATTCAAATACAGTCTGTTATTGAAATAACTGAAAACATTTAAATAAATAATCATTTTTAAATGTAAGGTGTTTCAATTGTTCTACACTTATTATTCAAAGTAACCCTAGATTGACATAAATATGATGTATTGTCATCTTGCTAAGTAATACAGCCTTAATTCTTTTAAGAATTTATTTATACAAGTGTTGAGTAGTGTTTAGAGGAATAATGCATCATTTATAAGGGGAATATTGTGAAATTTCTGAATAGATGCCAATGGAGATAATTATTTCAGTGATGAACGCTCTAAAAAATAGACCATAATGGTTCAGATACTTTGAAGTAGGGTGATGCATGGATCAAAGTAGATACTACGCTTCGTTTTCGTGTTCATCAAATCGTGATTGATCAACTTCAGCTGCAAGTATTGGCTCATTATCATCCTGGAAAATTCCATCCTTTGTAGAAGATATAATTTGCATCAAAGATTGGACTTAATGAGCAAACATCTTTATATACTTTCTCACAATAGTCTTTTCTTTCAGAATTACGATTGGTTCTGTGGAAAACTCCTACATGGCTGCTTAATTTATTGCATATCAACTTCGATAATTAAAAATTAGAAAGAGAATATCACGACCATATACTAAATCAGTTGTGCAGTAAATGCGTACCCGTTCTGTTTTAGTGAAATCTGCTGTTGTTTCACAAACTTATTCTCTACCTAATCTATAGAAGGGAAAAGTGGAAAAGGCGATTCGTCAGAGACCATAATACTTTCTTTCCCTCATCAATAGACCTGGTTTTGTGAGCCTAACACTGTAGAGGATATTTGATACTAATATCTGTGACAAAGGGTTTGACGAATGCTATATAGGTTCTATTTATGAAAGTACTTTCTAACTGTAATCATTAATACTAAAACAACTTATAGTAATTGATCTATATAGTTACTTTTGCAGGAGTTATTCTTTTTTTAGATACTGTAAGCCGTTTCATTGCCTGACAGTCTCTTTTATTGAATTTTTCATCTTCCAATATTTTGACTAACTAAGTTTCTCTTTATTCATTGAATATATTGTCATGACTTTTTCCAACATATTTCTAAAAACGCCTACAAGCTGGCAAACTTGCTACACTTAGATACCTGCAAGTTTGCCACTTTGAAAATCTGAGGTGTCCACCCTTTTGCGTTTGTGAAAATAATACAAGACTTACAGAATAAAGCTAAAGCATACATTTAGAATACAAACATTTCTATTTATGAAAATTCAGGTTCAAGGCTTTTAACATGAATAATTCTTCTCAGCTCAGTTATCTTTGATTGTGTCAGGTGTAGGCTCTGCTGATGCCACCTAAAACTTTTCTCAAAATAAGCTTAGTTTTTTATAAATAACAGGTTTTGTCTTTGGCTAATCAGTCAATGATTGGTTTAAACTTTCAAAAACTCAACAAGACAGTGTCAGGGAATCAAAGAAACTCTGAATTCAATTTGTATCAAAAGAGTAGATTTCCTAACATGTTATACTGAAGAATTCAGCTCTCATTAGTCCTCATAATCTGAGTTACTAAATAGTGAGAAATCAATCTGTGCTATTATTCTGGAACCTCATGTCTCAAATTTGATTTAAATTCATATAAATCTGGCGATGTACCAGTTGTAATAATCACAATATCTGGCCAGTTGTATTCTAAAGAGAACAGTTCTTTAATATTCTTTAATATAACAGGATCCTATAAATATTTCATTCCATATTCCACTCTGAATGCCTGTGTATTTTCATGTTGAATGTCTCAAATATTTCTCAGTAAATGTTTTTCTTAAAATAAATTAGGTATAAATAGAGAGAGAGGGAATAATATAACATAGTTAATAAGTGAGAATACATCTGTGGAAAGTTCTTTTTCTAGGAACTTCAGTTTTTGAAAATTCGTTATCAGTATCACGGCATCGATATTATTGGTTATGAATTTCGGAAAATAGAAACAATGTTTAGCATTCCTTAGTAGCATGATATGCAATGTAGTTTCGTGATTAGGTTTTAACGGCAGAGATAAAGAATGTCCCCTAAATGAAAAAACGTTTTCCTCTAAACAAATAACCAAAGAAATTTGTAATTTTGAACTTTGAATCGTTTACAAAATTAAATTATTGGAATAAAAATATTACAAATTTTTGAGGAAATTCATACAAATTATTTTTGCAACTGGGAATTGTCTTGGACAAATGATTCGAAAATCAAAGCTATGCCATTATTTTTACAATTGAAAACAAAATTCTTGAAAAAATAATTACAAAATAAAGGCTGTGTTAATATAGATTTTAATACAAACTAAAGAACTTCTATTTTTAAACTGAATATTAATTTCAAGCAAGAATGTATTAAGCAACAATAAATTGTGGATTGATATGGCCAAGTATTAGATTGTGTTCTTTGGAATGAAAAGTCGCATGTTCGATCTAATAATGATATTTTCAATAATGATTTTCAATAATGATATTTTATAGACCTTTCGAGAAGGATAATTAAGATTTTCCAGATTTCTTCTCCTGCGTGGTATAAATATGAACCTCTAACAATACAAAATGTCTTCTGGAGAGCAAGTCATACTGAAACTTTCAATATCTTTTGAAATTATTTTTTTGACTGTCTGAAGTCACTAAACGTAGTCACTTGCCTTATTTATTCGAACTACTTCATATAAGTTGTTGACTCAAAAGTATTTTTCACTGAAATTGATAATAAACTCAAATTTAATTCAAGTAACAAAAAATATAGCATTTTTAATCTACTGATGATAAAAAAATAGAATATTATGAAAAGATTAAAAAAAATTTTCTTGAATTTTCAGGGAAACATAATGACACGGAAATCTCAAGTAAGAATTTAATTTTTCTCTGCTGGCGCTTATGAATACTTTGAATATATATATTTTTTGTTTCTAATGGCGGGCACCCTTGAGCAAGTATACTACATTATCCCATTAGCCGCAACAAGGCCGGATACTGCTACTCATTTTATCGTTACCCTTCACCAGTGAACCAAGTCACGGAGGTACGAGTAGCATCGCCCGCGCCACACCATCACAAACCCGTTTATAGGGCGAGCCACATTCATCCATCATCTGAGGAAAGGACAAGAAACACAGAGAGAGAAAGAGAGAGTGCATCCATGCCCGAGCCGGAATTCAAACCCAGGTCCTCCCCATCCGTAATCAGTTACGCTAGCAACCAGACAGGTTGGGCGGCACTTTGAATATATATATATATATATATCAAGACATACTTTAGACATATATACAAGACATACATTTCATTATTTAGTTTTCAATACAATTTCACTCAATAAATACTATTACTTATATTTATTGATTAAAGATCACGGTGGCCTAGTTTGTTTTTGTTATCGTCAGGTAATGAGTTCAAATCCCGATCCAGCTGAAGATTCATTATGTTCCCTAAACGGC
This sequence comes from Latrodectus geometricus, assembly GCA_026290005.1. Taxonomy (NCBI): domain Eukaryota; kingdom Metazoa; phylum Arthropoda; class Arachnida; order Araneae; family Theridiidae; genus Latrodectus; species Latrodectus geometricus. The sequence continues at coordinate 42,606 of JAPDSC010021740.1, read as the reverse complement.
TAGGGCACGTTAAATATGTCATGGTCTAAATGTCCTCCATGTGATATGATACTTCTGGGTGTAGTAATCCAAGTCTGGAGTTTTCAGCTAGGGCCTTCTTTTAAATTATGAAGACCCAGCGATTATCGAGACATCGTTGGTACTCCCAATGGGGGCTCCACTATAGAAGTTACCCTCATTTCCGTTTTCCTAACTCTATAAAAACGGGCATTAGAAAAAAAGTATTTATTTATGAGTTACACAGTATTTATTGAGAATGAAATAAAAATAAAATGAATCGAATAAAACGCTAAGATATTTTTTATCTTTCTGCTTTTCATGTATTACTTTTCAGTTTAATTTCCTCTTGTGTATCTTTTTCAAACTTCAGCAGTTTAGAAACAATGCAGTGAGAGTAAAGACAAATAAATTGTTCTTTGTCTTTTGAATAATTTAATTTCCTTTCGTTGTTCTACAGCAATGCATTAAATAAATAGCATTAAAGAGTCTCATTTTTCTGATAAAGTGATCCCATTCTAATTTCCCTTTCCTTGTATTCCCAGGAAATGTGCTCATACGTCAAGAATTAAGAATTTCCTTTAACTCTTTAGCGAGGATTATATAATTAGTTGATCATTAAGCAATTAGACTCTTGAACTTTTGTGTGATTCATGAAGCGTTATGATAGAAATTCTCTGTCGAATTGTCCCTTTCCCCCATTTCGTTTAAAACAATACATTTTTTTGTAAAATATAGAATGCGTTCAGAATCAATTAGATTTATAGGAAAGAGAAAGTGTAGAGCAGGAGAAACGAAGCGAGAGAGATGAAAGTTTTGAATTACATGAAAAGCCACATACACCAATTTTATGAAAATTAAATTCACTCGAGATAAAAGTTTTTTATATGAAAGCAAATATTAAGAATAAAAAAAATTTAAACATTAACATTGAATTATTGTTACAGTTGTTAATTACAAATTGTTACATTTAAATTACAATTTAAAGACTCTTTTAATATTGAGTTATTTTCCTTTAAAAATTTATTTATACCTTTTCCTACATATAAAGAAATTTGTTTTAGTGAGTTTTACAAAAAAAATAATCATTTTTGAGAAAATATTATGATTTAAAATTTTAACAAAATTGTTCATGCAAAAATTTTCTACAAGAACCAAGGGAACTGTCTATCATGTCTCTCAAATTATTAAGAAATATACAATATACAAACATATGTATGCACATAAGTTTGTGTGTAGCTACGAAAATATTATAGATGTAGAGAAAAAAAGTTCAGATACTTTAATTTAGTCAGATTTTTTAAATTTAGTTCTATCGTTACAGAGAAGAACTTAATGTATTAATTTAGGGAAAATAAACCCATTGTTTTCACGTGAATTCAAGACTTCATATAATATGATCAGGATTTGATTTGTTTATATAATTTAACACTATTTTACAATCGACAATTAGCTCCCGAGTAATGCTGTGACTGATAACAAGTCGCTCAACATCAATCATTTCATTGATTTTATTGACATTTTGGACTATGTACCTACCTGTCTGAGGTGCATTTTTAACGAGAAATGTATTTGAATTAATTCGAGGAAACCGAAATTTCATATAATTGGCTGTTACAGTATAGGGTCCATAAACGCCATAACCAGTTTCTTTTTCCTTAAATATTCACCTTTATCAAAGAAGAATTGTATAAAATGTACTGAATTTTCCGTTTGTTGATTTCCAATTTTAACATCCTGTAACTCACAACTAAATGACAAAGCAGAAAATAGAGTAAAATTGCAAAACGTCATTTTTCCAACGAGCATAAATCTGAAGTTGCTTGACTGATATTTAAAGAAATAACGATTATAATAACCATCTACCGCAAAAATAATGGATTTATTTTTCCTCAAACTAATATAATATGAAAACATTAATTCTTATTCTCTAGTAATAATTCCATTTATATAAATATTTATTTTTAAAATAAATGCAACTATTATTTACTTGAGTTGCTTAAAATATAAAAAGTTATTTTAAAACACACAACATAATGCATCCATGCAAAATATTTTATCTGTGTTAAATGAAATCCATAATATAAAATGAAGTCACATTTAACAATGTTATTAACAAATTATTTGTGAAGATTGGATGAAAGTGCTTTAAAATAAACTAACTTTTATAATATTTCTAACTATGTTATTTAATTTAAACAATATAAATTATTTTTTAAATATTGAAAATATTTGTACAAAATTTTATGAATGCATGCCTTAAAAAGATAAATAGTATTAGTATTAAATCGTTCTTTGATTTCACTTATTTATTAAAGCTACTTGTAGCAAGTTGGTTACAATTGATATTTAATAGGTTGCAAGTCTTTCAAAAATATATTGCAGTAAAAAAGCAATAGATTGAAATTATTTCAGATTTATGGCCTGCATTCAAAACTCTAATTATCTATGATTTCAAAATGCTGAATTATTGTGCAGTTTGTTAGGTCGCCTTTTACCGAGATTGACGAGACTAGAGTTCCCTATTGGTGTAACGGAGAATTTTAACTTTTAAGAAGACAATGCTACTAATGTTTTAAAAATTAATTTTTAAAATTATCTATCTGTAAAATCACAATCTTCAAGATATGAAGGTATTTGATCTCTTGTTTCTAAAGAAAAATACCTCACATTGGCCCAGGTTTGTCTAAAAGTATAAGAAATCTGTAAGAAATTTCTTTTGCTTTAGTATCGGAATTCGATGGAAAAAAAACAGACACATTAACAACCGTATTCAAATGCTAGCCACTACTTATTTTCCTAACTTTAAAAAACCCGTAGGTGACAAATATGAGTTTCATCCTTCTTATTTAAAGTTAATAAGTCTGGTAAAATCTGTTATAGCATTTATTATTTATAAAACTTCAATATCATTTTGTTTTTGTTATAAATAAAGGTTTCATATTTACTAGAAATATATGTTTATAGTCATTTAATAAACTTAAAATTATGCTAAAACATAAATAAATAAAGCTTGCTTGTCAGTAGTTCGTTTTTTTAAATTATTTTTTTTTTTATTTTGTCTTGGATCAGCCAGGTTGGCAATATGGGGTGCGCTGCTTCACTTTTCTAACTGAAAAGTAATGTGGTTTGGAATCTGACTTCTTCAGTACACACAATCATAGGTACCTGTTTATAGAGTTGGCAACCATTCACGTAAGAAAAGGACAAAGACAGGACAGAGAGAAAGTACATCCATGCAAGAATCGGGATTCAAACCCAGGACCTCCCTATCTGCAGTCAGGAACGCCGACCACTAGACAGGATAAGTGGCAGTCGCTGACAATAGAAAGTTAAAATAATATATTAGCTCATAGCTTCATAAATTTGAAGACACTGCATTCATCAAATTAATTTTCTCAGCACCCTTCTTGAATCTAATTTCTTGTTTCTCTTCTGAAGCTCAAACTAATAGACAAACAAATAATTGCATTAGCATTTGAAGTTTTGTGTGACCTTTAAAGCACTTAATGAAATTCGCGATAAGTGCATCAAACTACACAACAGTACGTTAGTTTTATTCTACTTTTTGATTTCGTGTTTTTTATTTAATTTTTAACCTCTTGTGTTCCCTCTAAATATTTCCCCAGATCAGGAGTTAGAAATTTTTGTCATCATTATAGTGAAAGAGCTATTGTCAGTTTATTTATTACTAATTAATTTATCTCTTTAATCCATGCTTGGTTTTGGAAGCATTACGACTGAAGTTACTTTATAGTTACTAATCCACTATCAATAATTTATATGTTTGTCTTAGATTGCTTTTTTTAAAGCAGAATATTTATAGTATAAATAGCATTTTAAAAAAAGCATTTTAATAAGGGCATGAATGAAAATAAATTTCAATAAAATGTTATGATGAAGAACGTATGTTCTGTATTTATAAAATTAAGCTTTACTCTCTAACATTGTCGGTGGTTATCTTGACATTAATTTCAGCAGAGGGGTTCACGTCATTTGGAAATTATTGAACTCATAATTCAAGACGACAGATAATTTATCCAATCAAAATACTATGCATAATATTTAACCAATGTTTGATTATAGGTTATAGGTCTGTGGATTATATTTGTCATATTAAGAAATGTTTAAGATTCAAGCTTATGATTTAGTGATTTAGTAGATATAATGTATTAAGAATGAACATTTTTTTTGCCATTTTTTTATATCCAATCCTATGAAGCTTGAACGTAGAATTAAAAAATTTCATGAGAATTGTTACCCACATTTCAGCCTCTTCAAAACATGGGGATTTGCATTAATGTAATCACAAAAGTGTTCCTAACATCTAAATAATCTTATGAATAAATGTTAGAGTTGTCTTATTATGTATTTGAAAAGGGTTGGATATACTTCTATGGGACACATTTTTAATATTTTTTTAGTCTTAAGATTAGCTTCACTGATGATCTAAGAATTATTCATATATTTAAACAATAATATTTTAGGTCTGTAGGTCGTAAAAAACAACATCGGTGATCACCTAAAAATGTCTTTGTAGACCACAGATTGATCAAGGTCTCTTTAATAAACCCATGACTGTGCTAAAGGTTTAAAAATCAGGAAAATATTATAAACCATTTCATAGCCTATCTTTAGCACATAGAGATGCAAAAACTATTAACATCTGTACATACTTAAGCCATTTCTCTGTGTTCTTATCAACATTTTCAATGCCGGAACTACTTGTAAGAGGTCGATATTTAATATCAAAATATCCTTGCATAATTGATAAAACTAAAATTGCACAAACTAAAATTTTACTATTACAGTAGCGAAAAATCAACACTATTCCCAATTCCAGTCACCTGGTTTGCGTATTTGGCTTAATCAAAGAAAATCTGCAAAATATACTAATTTTTCCTTAATTGACTTGCAATTTTTAACCCCTGTAGCTCACTACAGAAAGAATAGATTATTTTAGTGTGAAGTATCACCTCTCCAACTTGCATAAATCTGATATTGTTCTATCATTGCTTTACGAAATATAGGTCTCTACAGACATCTACCATAAAAATAATGAATTTCTTCTCCCCAACCTAACATTTGATGACTAAGATTGTAGATAATATATACGGAAAATAATTACCAGCGAAAGCTTATGCAATAGTTCATTTTATATTTTATAGTGAGTCATCAAAAGAATATTATTTTGCAATATCGATGATAAGAAAAAATATTATATATATATATATATATATATATATATATAACATGCACTGAATCAAGAAAACAAAATTATAAATTACAATATATCAAAATATATTAATAATTTATTTTATTACAATTTTATACAAGATTGGTTATAAATTATATTAATAATCTGTCTTCGAATAAATGCATGTTAAAATGAATGTTTTGACAACTTGAGTGTGTGCATCCCTAATTATTAGGATGTCATCAGAAATCCATTTACCAAAACCATCTCTTCACTAGGTTTTAATATTGGCTTTTGAGGAAATGATAGCTTAAATGTATCGACTGAAGGATCTATCTTACACGAAATCGCTCAAAACGATCTAATAAGTCTGAATTCTGCAAATCATTGTTACCATCCCCCAGTTTCATCATTATCATCTCTTAACTTTTTTCGTGTAGTGGAGCATGAATCTCAGTCTTTCTATTGATATTTCAACTTCATCTTGGATAAAATGGTATATTCATCTTTTGTTACTTGAATTTTTAATCATCAAGAGTTACTCAGTTAATAATCATTGATTGAATTTTTTTCATTATAATACATAATACTAGTTTAAAAGATTCTTCGTGTCTTCTTTGCATTTGTTTGTTTACTCACACACTTTATTTGCTAATAAATCTAGATCTTCAATGATCCATGAAATATTTTTCAATGAGTAAATATATATTAACTTATAAATGGAAAATTTATGACTTTGAATTAGAGTTTAATCATAAGATCGTTTCGAATTTTAAAAGACTTAAAAATTTAAGACAGTTATTTTTAATAATTGTTCCGTGATTTTTTTTGTGTGCAGCAAATTTAGTATTGTATAAAAATAATTTTTTATTAAGAATAACGTTTGTTTAAATAAAAGAAAAATATATTTTAACCGAAAAATTGTTTTTACAGTTAAGTACCATTTTTTTACATTTAAAAACTGTTTATATCTTCAATAACTGAGGCATTTCATAAAGGGAAATATTTACTCCATGTGCAGAAAGTTTAAGTGTTCCCAGTATATAGCATAGAAATTTTCTACATCTTATTTGAATAAATTCGAATTTTCAATGTTAACCAACATAAAAAAGAAAAAAAAGGATAGAGATTGTTAAGTGTAAAATACGATATATATATATATATCTATATATATATATATATATATATATATATATATATATATATATATAT
>JAPDSC010021740.1:0-36190 GCA_026290005.1 Latrodectus geometricus | reverse complement strand
ATATATATATATATATATATATATATATATATATATATATATATATAGCGCACACACACATACTCATTGTCATTTTTAAATATAAATGAAATTGTCAAGCTCAAATTTCTCATTAAAAGTATCCTTATTCTTACATTGTAATTTATCCTTTAATAAATGTATTGTTAATTTTCTAGTACATACTATACTATATTTTAAATTCAAAATTATTATCATAAACTATTTTACACAGTGCATTATAAGTAAATTAGCAACTTCTAAATTTATCTTTTTCTTTTTGTGCTGCCAAATTTTGAAATTCTTTAAGGTGTGTCTTAAAATAAAAAGATTGAGAACCACTGATTTACACGCTAAGCAAAAGCAGTATTTTTTCTTCCTAAAATGGTAAACGTATCATTTACTATTAACATGTTTTAGATAATCCTATTATTGTTTTTAAATAACTCAAATATTGAGACTATCTACTAGACTGTATACTTATTAAAGATTAGATAGTTGTTAGATTTAAGATATAATAATGAAAGTTTAGATATGAATTAACTGTTGAAATATGTAATCTGAATTAAAAAAAGAAGAAAAAATATAAAGGCTTTTTAAAGTTTGCAATGACTATAAAATGAAGTCTTTAAGTATGTCATAAAAATAATTATCTGTTAGTATTAATGAAAATTATTCATTTTGTTTTTAAATTTTTAAATATAAACAAATGTCAATTACAAAATTTTGTACATTAAAGTGTATTGTAATTTATTAATTACTGATTTTAAATGTTAGTTTTGTTGTTTGATATCTGAAAGATAAGAAAAATATGTTTTAAAATTTATGTTTCTTAAATACCAATTGTTTAAAAAGTTCCTGACGTCTTCCAACTTCTGGAACTGCTGTAAGTTTAAAGTGAAATATGAGATAAAAATGAAGCAGGAAAACATTTAAATTCCTTAATTTTAATTATGATTTAAATTTAATGTAAAATAAAATTCGATTTTCTTATGAGGACTGAAAATGCATATAATTCTTGACTTTTTTTTAATTCTAAATTAATTGAAAAATTGATTCTAAGCTAAAAATTTTAAAATAGCTATTTTTATACTGTTTTGAATAAAAAAGGTTGGTTGTTTTGTTTTATTTATTATAATTAAGGTAAAAATCAAATTAGTGTTCTTTTCTCAATAAAATACGTTATAAGTTATAATTACGATATACGTTATAAGATATAAAGTAACAGCAGAATAAGGGGGAATATAAGCATGGCATAAAAAAAGAAAGATATACTAAATCATTCAAAGAAACAAGATTAGTGAAAGCCATTAAGTTTGAAAAAAAGAAGGCACTCACCACTACTGGTCCTTACATAATCATGAAGAAGGAGTTTAACATTGAACTACATAATTTAACCAATCACTAAAGAAAGGGTAGAGTAAAAATCAGTAAGGAAACTTATAAGGCCATCACATTATATTTAAATGTTTTACTGGTGAAGAAACATGCATCCTCTTATGACATTTAAGAACATCATGAATTTAAATTATGGGTCTTCAAGGGATGATCCTACCCCACAGTGAGCAAAGTAGAATCATAATATTTCGCATTTTGCTTTAGAAATACAGGACGGTCGAAGATATATCAAGCTCAGAAGACAGAGGACAGCCATAAATAATACTACTTCCTTCCAAAATTATATATAAATATGCCATCCAAAATTTTTTTAAAAGTTAAATTAATGCTAGAAAAAGACTAATGTTCTCCATTACATTTTTGCACCAAGCTCCTGTGGCTAAGTAGCTTCACTCCATTTCCTCGTAAGCCCAGCAAAGTGAAGCATCATTTGCCGTGGGCAGTGATTGGGAGAGTGACCACATTCTCCATCACTGAGTTGCTGGAGCCTGTAGTTTGGGGACGTCCACGTTAGTCTCTGATATCCAAAATCCTTTCACTGGTGTGACGTGGATGTGGAGAAGAATGTGCCATCTTAGGTGTGGCCTCATCATCTGAATGGGGCTCAAAACTAATAAACACTTAGTGATGGGCGAGTATTTCAAATTCATTAACTTTAATTTACGTTCGACCTCACCCTAAGTATGTATATTATTGCTCCGAAATGAGCTAATCAACTAGATTAGCAGTTAAGTTTCTTGAGCAAAAGCACGTGTAAATGTAATAAAACATCGAAACTTCTCTCCCAATTTTGGTCTTTTTTGATATAAAAATTAATTTACATGGATGCCTATTTCAGGCTGAAGGAGAGATTCATGGAGCCATGAATGCATTATTTTACGAATTTCTAATAATGGATAATTTGCGAATTTAATCTTTGCAACATTTTTCTACAAACAACCACTGGTGATAGAGGAAAGTATAATATTTCAATAGCTGTCATATTTCGAATACTTTTGAAATTTCTCTCTCTCTTCGATGTAACTTTAATATCCTAAGAGTATCTTAACATTTCAAAGTGACCCTAATAAAAGAGAACAAGAGTAATCGATTGATAAAGAAGGGGGAAATATTTATCACACTTGAAGAAATTCAAAATTGTATAAATGTATAATATTTCAATACCTGCCATATTTTTAATTGATAATAAAAGCTATGCAATCCCTGCTGTTATTTATGATCTTATATAATATTTACATTACTATATACATGATCAAACATTACTCCAATCAAATTTTTCAACATTGAAATGGAAAATATGAAATCCTCAGACGTAATGGTTCCATAATTAATAATCCAGTTACAAATTACCCCAGAAAGAATCCATCTGTCATGAAATGGCTCTAAACGGAATTGCAAACATAGTAAACAAAGCGTCCGATTTCGATAAATCAGAATCACATCTTCCCAGTATCATTTCTCTCATTCCCCCCGTTATGCCTCCCATCTCTCCTCCACTTCAGCTGATGGAACATCTAATCTTTCTATTGACACTCGTCCACGGTCACAGGGAAAGAGGTTCATCTCTGTTTGCTTTCGGATTATAGCCGTAATGACTTCTATTCAAACATCTTCAACGTTTCTTAATAGCGTATCAGAGATTCCTCTTTAATGGTGCGCTTACTTACGTGTAGACATTAATATTGTATCGACATAATGTGATTGTAAAAGAAGTATTTAATATTGTTAGAAAGGTAAATATCTTTCCGATTTTATGTTTGCTTACATTTTTTATAAAAAAGAAATATTACCTATTTTTTCTTAACATTTTTACAATATTACAGTTTAAATAAAATCTGAGGTTACTTTTGTTTTCAAATGCCTACTTATATTTTCAGAAATATTTATTAAAAGTAATGTAAATAAAATATAAATTATACTACTTCGGGCTTAGTAAGCACTTAGTTCAATATTGTGACTCTAATTGCTCATTTCTAGTTGCATTCCACCTCTGTTAATCAAAATAATATGCAGAAATGTTTTTTATGATATTCTAGATGATGAAGGCATATAAATTTATTTTCTGAAACTTAAAAAATTGTTTAATCTCATTTTCTTTCTGTCTGGAGTTGAAAATATAAATTAAACTTTTGAACGACTTTTTAATCTTTTTCGTCAAAATACTCCATTTAGATCATTAAAATCATTTCTCCTTAAATTGCATTCAGAACTAAAAAAAAATTTTAATGTGAAGACGTAATTATAGAATTCAATTTTTTAGCAGTTTAAAAAATTAAATGTAAAAGGAGAAAAATCTCAAGAATTTTCCTAACTCTTCAGTCACACAATCATCAAAAAAGGAGCCATCTATAAGTAAATGCAGATATTCAGGTAAGTTCTTCATTTCTTTATTTCAATTCATTGGAAAATCCTCGATGTGTAAGAGAAAAGGATTAAACACAGCAATGTTTACTAAATTTATGTGATTTAGGGTTCATTAAATTGAGATTCAGACTTCTTTTTTATTTATATATTTTTATCAATAAAAAGGGAAAGCCAAAACTTCACTTACAAAGGTGATACAAAATGACTAATATCTTAACATATAAATTCCAGTAAAAAGAACTTTCTTAAATTTCAAGTAGTTATTAGTAGAACAGTGTTTTTATGAATATAAAAGCACTGTTCTACTTTAACTGTTCTGTACTACTGAGCCGTGTTCGATCCCTGCTACTGATGAATAATGGCAGATGAATGTTTCGTTTCTGTCATCTGCCTACACTTTTGTTGTAATGAGTGCTTGAGTGTTTTCCGGTTTTAAACGAATATAACTAAGAAAAATATTTAACGTACAAAATATGCATAAAAATTATCCCCTCCAATACATTATTCAAAATTTTTTAGGATACTTAACATTCAAAAGAAATTAAGTATATGAATAAAATCCTATTTTGTATTGAATTAATAAATTCTAAATTTATAAATTCTTACCTATTTGATCTGAGTTAATTATCATAGAAATTTCTTATTTAATTTCTTATGTAATTTCAGCTTTTTTAAATTTTAAAAAATTCATTTTAATCAAATACTTCTCTCAAAAAAAGAACGCATTTTTTTGGGATACTTGTTGGAAATTTTTCAATTAAAATGTATAAAGAAAAAAAATCACTTTATATGTACCAAATGAATTTTTTATTTATATGAAATAAAAGTAAATAATTTCTCTTTATTACTGCTTTATTTAATTAACGGAATTTCAAACAGTAATCGATCAAGTATAATTAAATTCGTTCCGTTCCTTTGAATTTATAACACAAAATACTAACCAGTCATTAAAACTTTTCAACATGAAATAAATAAGATCGATTTCATTTTCTTTAATGTAAGAAAACAACCATAAGTTAATGCAATTTTTTTGTTCTTATATTATACATAAATATCAGGTTCGCATAATTTAATTAAAAGATATCAATCAATTTTTTTCATTGCACCTTCTTATTTGCATCTTAGGTAAAGTTTTTATAGAGCCATTCAGTTATTAAAAGAAAACGATATTTTGGAGTCAAAAACTAAAATAAAGAGATTAATGTTCGAATTTTCCATCTGATTAGTAATTTTCTTAAAAGCTGAATTGCTCTTTTTCCCATGAATCTCTGTTCTTGACGTGTGGAGCCTATCATTTAAACGTTTATCAAATTTATTACTTTCAGTTACAATTTTTTTCACATTTTCTCTTTTGCTTAATCGTAATAAGTAAATTCACCATCCACGATTTTGATAAATAGTTTTCCTAAGATTTTTAAGATATCATGAAAATGATGGAGTTAAAAAACACCCAAGAAAAGGTAGTTTATAGTTATTAGGGGTTCAGGAAGTGATAAGAATATTTCAAAATTTATTCCAGAAGTTTTTCTTGATGAGGTAATGGCTCCATTATGTTCTTTACGAACTGGATAATTCTTTTTGCTCGAAATTTTCAAATGGAATTATCTTTTGAATCATCTTTTTCTGATCCTGATAAGTCTTCATTATTTTCAAGTCAGCTTAAGTAATTATTGTAATTTAAACTATGATTAGAACAATTTTGTTAATAAGAATAAAAAAAATCAAGATAATGAGAAATAATTATACACGCGTGTATACATACATACATATATATATATATATGTGTGTGTGTGTGTGTGCATATGTGTACGTATAAAATAATTTTATTACTTGTTTATTAGTTTACGAAACTCTCTCTCTCTCTCTTTCTCTCTCTTCTGCACTACCTCTATTAAAAAATGCAGTATTAGTTTATCAGTTTTTCAATTTTGTGTGTCAGAGATTCAATAAAAATATTTTTAATTAACGTTGATTAAAAATAATAGCAAAAATATTATATGCAGCACATAATATTTTTTACTTTAAATTCCATTTATAAAAAATTTTTATGTGAAATGCATCATATTTGTCAATAAAGTTTCAATCAATTTCTACAGACAGAGAAAGATAGCGTTGATATACATTTATTAATCAATTATTAAATCTGCTTGATAATAATGTTTAATACTATTTTTAGTGAAATTTCATTGCATGAATAATATGTGTATAGTACCAATAGACATTATTCATACGAAATTTCACAAAAAAAAGTATAGTACTAAAAATAAAGTGTAAAATTTTAATGTAGTGAGCTTCATTAAATAAATTCTTTTCCTTTGTTAAGTTATACAATTTACAATACAAATCAAAAATTCTAATTGCATTGTACTTTTAACAATCGCATTGTAATTTTAACATGCTCAACCCAAGTATCGAATATCAGACCCATGTATCGAATACCTGTGCCGTGTGAGCGCATAATGCTACCGAGTTTCATAGGAATCTATCAATTTAAGTTAAAATTAAATAATTAACATTTTTTCTACAAGATAAATGAAAAAGTAAAATTTAAAAATACAGATCAAAAAAGATTTTTTTGAAAGGTTAGAAATTTTTCTTTGATGACATTAGTTATCTCTTTTTCTTTTCCCTTAATTTTTGCTTGTACTACAGATAATAATTTAGTAAACTCTAACAAAAAGAAAGAAACTGAAAAACCAATCCATACACAAAAGCTTGACAGTTACATTAACAATAAATTTCTGAACATTTGAATTAATATACCCTATAGTTTGTCACAATTTATTAAAATTATGGCTCATATAAGATTTAAAAAGGAATAATTTCAGAGCCCTTAGTAATTCTGATTTGCAAGATCAAATATTTACTGTTTAAATTTAGAAGCAATGGGACAAAATCCAGATGTGTCAAATGTCAGTCCGACCACAGAGGAGGTATCACTAGAATTCTATTTCCAATCAATATTAATGTTCTCAATTTGTCATCAAAAAAACGTATATTTATCCTAACTTCTTTAGGAAAATAAATTATTTGTACTATTTTTCCCAAGCTATGTTGCCTTTTACGACTTTATCAATAAAGTAAACTTATTTTTATATAAATGGAAAAAAAATTGGACATTAAATTATTGCTATTGATATTTTTTAAAGCCTGTTCTTTAGGTTTTTAGAGAAAGACTCTCATTTTGAAATTAATTTTTTTCATTCAAACTAATGATTTGAAAAACTGTTTCATTAAAATTAACACAAGCTAAAAACAAACTTCTGTAATAATATAGTTATTATTTTCTTTTCTACTCTAACTGATTGCATTTCTAACGTAAAGGAAAATTACTGAAATAATATCTTTAAGAATTTATCCTATAATTTATTTTGATAAAAAATGCATTTAATATTATCAGTTTGTTAAATTTCAGATGTTATGAATAACTTTGAGAATGAATTTTTATTAAATGAAATGCAATTTTTTCAATGTAAGAAATTAGAATAGTTTATGAAAAAATTATATTTATGTTTCAAATTTGTTTAATTTGTATATTTCTACGTGAATTATTTTAACTCCAAATTAATATTAAGTAGAAATTCTGCAGAATATAGTTTCCTCAAATTTTAATTGTTAAGATTTAAATCCTGTAGAGAATTTTTTTTTCAACAAATTAACAGATAACTGTCAAAGAATGACTGAAATCAAGCTTATTTTTTTCATGAAATTCTTATTACATTTTAAGCAATTCTATTCAAACCATCTTCCATTATTTCATTGAAAATCCATCAAACTTTGACAATAAATAATAAATAGCTATAGCCATTCTTACTCTTTGCATTTCCTTTGCTTATTCAAATGGGTTTTTTTTTTTTTTTTTTTTTTGGCGTCCCTTTTTGAGTAAATTAAAAAGTAATGACTCTGCTCTAGCTTAGAGAAAATTACTATAATTTGAGGAGTAAAACCCAGAAATATCATGAGCATCATAACATCCACCGGGTAACGCTAAATGAGTATCAGTTTCCAGCCACTACAAGGCTGGAAACTGCTACTCATTTAGTGTTACCCGGTGGGCGTTTAGCGTTACCATGCCCAAACCGGGATACGAAAATGGGATCAACAGTGTAGGAGTCAGGAATGCTAATATTCAGCCATTGGCCAGCTGTCCAAATATATATTACAATGTAATATGCATTATATATATATATATATATATATATATATATATATATATATATGTACATAAAATATATCCCTATTCTTAAATATTAATTAAATTTACAGAAAATATATTTGTGAATGTAGAAATATTGAATTTATTTAAATCCTTTAAAATAGAGCACTTTTAAGCAAATTTAGGATTATTTTAAATATGTAACAAATTAAAAACTATAATTATTAAAATAAAATTTTTTTAGATGGGAAGATGAATTTTCATAGTGTATAAAAAGTAAAAAAAATAAATAAATAAAATACGACTGCTTAGTTTTAAAGTGGGTATGTAAAATTTTAATTTTATAATAGAGAATAAGAAACACATTCGAGCATATTTATAGTATTTAATGTTTATTATATATTTAATATTATTATAATAAAATAGTATGTTTTATAATTTTTTCCCACTGAGTGCCATCATATTGAAAAATCAATCCAACTCTAAGATTTACATTTGAATAAAAAGTGAAAATAGACTATAAATTTCAGAGCATTTAAACTGATATTCAAGGTAGTCCTTTGAAGTTTACTAAAAACATCATTTTTGCAAGATTCAGAAATGCACATTTCATGGACTAACCATTAGCTTTTAATGAGTTGCCAGAGCTTCGATTTAGCATTTCCTCGGAATTCAGATAGGTCATCATTAGAATTTTGTTCACAATTATAATAAATAAAACGCTCCAATATGATGGAAAAATATGTATTTAACTATCTAAAGTGCACGAATGATTTCGTGCTATTTTCAAGAGTAAAGTTTCCTTTTATGACTTTCTTTAAATGATTTATCGGAATCTTAAAAGTAGAATTTAAAATTATTGGTATGAATGTTAAAGTGTTTGGTCTTAAAACATAAATAGTGGTCATACTTCCAATTCAGAGTATATTTTTATATCTAGAATATCATAAATTAAAGTGTGGTGGTTAACATTTCTTTATATAGATTTCTGTCAAACCATATATTTCTGAATTATTTTACTTCGGTCATAATGGTTTTTTAAGCATTTTCCAAAATTTCAAGAAGTTAACATTTTTAAAAATGACATAGAATTCATGAAGATAACAATATTATTCAATAGTAGCATAAATCTTTATTTTAATTAATATTTTAGAAATTAAAATGTTCGGAATTTCTTCCAGACACTTTAATAGACACTAAACACACAAATTTTTATTGATTAAGAAGCACTAAGTTAATTTTAAAAAAGTTGCCTCATAAAATTATGTTTATTCTCTTTGCTTAATTTCAAACATTTCATGTTTTAAAAAAAATTCAAATTTTAAGAAGTTTTTGAATTTAAGATCTCAGTTTATGTCAAAATGTTGATCAAAACAAAGCTGAAAAATACCGTATTGACCAGTTTGTTATAAAATTCACTTAAGAGGCGTCACGCGATCATCCCGCTGAAACAATTATACTCTTTGTATAGAAAGAGACTAAAGGATTAACCTTGCAGTATGCATAAGACAATTGACGATCTTCTAATGAAATTGACATTATCTTGTTCAGATCATCTTCCGTAAGATTCAGATCCGTAAAATCCAAGCACAAATAGATATCGTTCTAACTCTGGTAACATAATATCCCTTAACATGGAGGGGAAGTACCCACTTTCCTCACGTACAAGTAATACATTACGAACTATAATTTTACATTATTTACTTTTGAAAAAAAATGTGTTTAAAATTAAATATATAAGAAAAATCTACCAGCAAAAGTTGTATTCAATGTAAAATTTGTAACAAATATCACTATTTGTAGATTTATGAATTTTTTTTATATTTTAAACAACATATAATTACGGCAATTAATAGATTATGTTTATAGTATTTATAGTAACCTAAATAACAGAATTGCATTTATTACCAATTATTAAAAGAATCATGTTAAAGAATCTAAAAGCGCTATATGTACGAATGTTAGTTTTGTTGTTTTCATGATGTTTCACTGCTTTCCAACCGTTGTATTTATTTCAGGAAAAGAAATGTGAGCATATATATTTAAGAAATATTTACCTTAGTGTGAAATTAGAGTATTTTACTTACTTTATTAGACATATGAAAGAAGTCCATAAATTACACTATGTTAAACTACTTCACAGAAAGTAATAGTGTTTTAGGGGTTTAAGTATCAATATTTAAATTTAGAGGAAATCTTTTTCCAAGTAGGTCTTGCTATAAATATAAATCATTGAGCAAAAATCATTTTGTAGTTTTTTTTACTCTATCAGTTAATTATTTCAGACTCATTGTAGAAGTAATATATTGGCTATATATAAATATATTAGTCCCTAAATATATTTAGAACAACTTTTAATATAATCCTAAAATTAAATTTATAAAAGTTATTTTTGAATGATGCAATTTTATACTTTAACAAAGCAACATATTTAATTACATTGTGCAATTAATATACCAAAATATATTGTTCAAAATTTTGAAAAAAAAAAATTAGTATTTAAAAGTATTTAAATAGTTTGTGACATGTAAGTAAAAACAGAAATATTTTTTTTAATGTACGTTAATTCCTTATTCAGGAATATTAAATACGTTATTTATTTTAAATCAATAACATAAATATTTTATTGTACATTTTAAATATGTTTTTTAATATTATTTTGGGGAAAAAGAAATCCATTATTTTTACGTGAACTTTATGTAACTTCTTTTGGATTCACTTTGTAAAAAGGTTTAAAACAGCTTTCATGTAGATTTTTAGGTCTTGTGCGAAGCTACGACTGCTGACATGCTGTCAAGTTTGATAATTTTTGATATTTTATAGACATTCTCGACGATGTTGTATCCATGCGATGTGCATCTTTAGCATCAAAAATACCCGAACGGAATCGATGAAACAAAAATTGTACGTAACTGGTAGTTACAGTCTTATATACGACGATAAACATCTTTCACAATTTTAGCCACCCGGCTATCTTTTTCGCCGTTACAAGAGAAAAACTAAAATGTATCGAATTTTCTGTTTGTTGTCTTCCCTTTTTAAAACCTTGTACTCGTAACTGAATTAATCAAACAAAAAACCGCCAGAGGATATTTTAGTGTCAAATGTCACCTTTTCAACGAGTATAAATCTGAAATTGTTTGATAGATACCTGACGAGATATCGATCACTACAGACGTCAACCGAAAAAATAATGGATTACTTTTTCCCCAAACTAATATTTATTACTCTTTATATGGATTCACTATTATTCTTGAAATCATTGAGCTGTTTATAGTTAAAAAATTAAATTGAACTATGTAAGAATTATAAGGAATGTAAGTGAATAGTATATGCTACAAAAATAAATTACATTAATTTATTTTTTTAGAGACATACATTGATATAGGCTTAAGATTAGTAAGAAAAGAATGAAGTGTTTATCTTTTTTATGTAGTTATATTAAATAATGTACCAAATTATTAAAAATAAGATATAGAGTTAATTTCAAATTTACAACATAATACTTTAGCATTATTATATTCATTTTAAGAACATATTCAACTATTCCACAAGTCATCTGAAATTATAGATTGACTTAAAATTTTCAAGAAATCAACATTTTGATAATAACAAGAATGACTGAAGCCGTGCATTTTATTTAGCAAAACCAGTTCAAACTATAATGGTAATAAATTGATGTGCAAAGCCCATACATATTAATCAGAAAATGATTGTCCTTTTTACATCTTTGTACCTTATAATGCTTTTGGATGAAATGTAAAATAACTCATCTAAATTTGAATGAACTTGTGATGTTTCTTAAAACTGATGCTTAATTTAAACAAATGCGAGAACGCAATACATAGATATTTTATCATTTTTGGACATAAAACATATCAAATCTCATAATTCTTAGAGCAAAGAAAATATTGTCGAATTGTTTCCTCAACAGGGTTCTTCACGAATGTGTCTATGATCTTAATTTATTTTTCATTTCAAAGTAACATAATACAATAATCATTATTTTATTATACTGTGATTAATAAGGCTTTAATTAACAATTAGTAAATGTAACTAGTGATTTAATCACCAGCGTATTTTTAAGGAAATTTATGTAATATGATTTAAAGAAACATTTTTCAGTATTGTATACTTTTCTATAGAATAATTTTAATAAAGCATTTGAGAATGGTAGAAAATAAGTTTCCATTTGCAAGCTTTCTTCCATTAATGTCAACAACTTGAACTATCATTTATCTAAGAAGTAATTATTTTTCCGATTGGTATGCAATCTGTTTATAATAAAATGATAATTATTATGCGCTAGCTAATTACGCTAAACCAATGCAATACTGTTGCTCTAGCGCTAAACCAATATTATTGTTACTTTAATGTCTTTATTATAACATTAAAACAACTGTTATTTTACAGTCATTTTACAATAAAATAACAGTTATCTTACTTTTATTTTACATTTTTACAAAAGCTTCCAAGATCCTTTTCTAAGAAAAAGATAAAAGTATCAAGTAACTTGAAAAAAAGAAGGATACTTATATGTTGAAAGGTACACTAGTTTTATGACTTTTATTCAGATTTCAATCATTTTCTGTAAAAAGTGCATAAAAGTTCAGTTCTTATTGCAAATTAGATAATTTTCATAGAAATTGAGACATTTAGAAAATAATCCATAAGATAAACTTTCGTATCTTTTGTCCAAGTATTAAATTAATATCTTTGTTATAATTCCTTTCTAGAGCAGTAAAATACTAATAAATTATTTTTCCTAATCTTAAATAGAATACATTTTCTTTTTATAGTGATTTTTTCAATGAATAACAAAAAAGTTGATGAAATTTTGATTTTGTATCTTTGAAAATTACTTGCTTAAAACAATAGAAAAATAATTAATAGCTAAGTACAATGTATAATTTTTACACTTTTCAAATTATAAATAAAGATTGTTTTGTGTAGGTGATTTCAATATTATAGTTTTTAATTTTTTCTTCAGAAAAGTTTGAAAATTATTTATCTGAAACAAATAAATATTTTCCCATTGGCAAATCTAGTCCAAAGCTGTTAAGAGAAATATTTCTTCAGTCTCTAAAATTGTTCCACTCAATATGTTTGCTTCAAGGGTAGGAAGCACAGTTTTAGAGATATAAAAACTCAATTGAAAATATTAGTTAATTGTTGCAATCAGTTATATTGCAATATCACTCCTTCAACAGGCTGTAATTGAGGAAATAAATGTAAATTGTGAGATTATTTCTACATTTTTGAATGAAATATTTAGTGTAATAAATACATCTCAATTACACAGTTTTGTTTATTTAAATATTAAAGTTATAATGAAAAATTCCTGAAATTTAGTTGATGGATATTTATAGTGAGTTGTATTTTCTTAATAACACTGACTAAAGCTAAGATGGATTTTAGCAGTACTATTTATTTAAAAAGAAATATTTGCAAAAAAAAAAATAACTTTAAAGAAATCTTAATAAAATATTAGAATTAATCTAAAGATTTTTATTTACATCAATATTTTTATACCTTCCTTACATTTACACGTTTTGGTTATTCTAATTATAATTAAAACATTTAATTTCTGATATATAAGGCTCAAACAATATAAAATTTGTGCTGAATAATTTGAATACAGACAATCAAATAGAACCAATTTGTAATAGTATGAGTTTGTTTAAGAATTTCTTTGAATACTTAGGTACTGTAGCATTGATAAATGTTTGAATATTATCTATTTGCATGACTTTTTAATATGTGTACAGTATGTTTTATTTAAATCACGTGTGACATTATGGTTATTTACAACTAACTAAACTTATTTTCTAACAACATTAACAGTAAATATATTTTAAAAAATATATTACTTATTTTTTAATGGTGGGTAAAGATCAAACTCTAAAAAATCAACAAGATTAAATTTTTTTGATTAAAAAGAATGTCTCACATACATGTCAAGGACTTATTATTTGGAATGTAAACTCATTGATGCAATTCTAAACAAATTTTATGCTTCAAGTAATAAAGTACTTTACTATAAGACCTTTTAATGTCATTTATATTTTCAAAAATGAAAAAAATATTGTTAGAGCTTTCTGAAGAGTTTTCTGAATGTTTGCTTTTAGAAAAAAATTACAGAATACAAAACTTCAAAGACTATCCAGTCCATTGACTTTTTTACATCAATTTCATTTTAAAAGAATTCTTTTTTTTTGTGAGAAATAATTTTTGTCATTTGATAGAGTTACTGTGAAGTACGTAGATATTGTTAAAATTGAAGATTGAATTTAAGAAATGTGTTTCATTCCACAGAAATTTCACTAATATTCAGACATTGTAGTGATCTTTCTTCTTTTATGTTCGATTCCTTTTAGAGGAGAAATATGTTTTCCTCAAAAGTAAATGGTCTTTGTTCTTATAGGCACTTGCATTGTAAATAAAGATGTTTTTAGTATCGCGGACATCGTTATAATTCACAAGCGAATACACAATTTTTAAGATGAAATTTTAGCAGTATAAAGCTCTGAATGATCATGAAATTACATTGAAGAAATATTTTTTCCGTTAAAAATAATATGTATACTTGCTTTGACATATTAAAATAATAAATCACTAATTTTCAACTTGACAAAATACAAGTGTGCTTGATAAGTTTCAAAGAAAATGAAACAATAAAATTTTGTTAATCAGACATCATTTTATAAGTTTGATACTTTTTTATTCTGATTTTGTATTTTGTACAATATTTTATAATAAAAATAATAACTTCCAGTTCTTTTAAAATCACTAATTCTACCACAAGTCTCATCTTTTATCTATTTATATGGTACTAATTATCTATAATACTAACAATTGGTGATATTAATTATCTGTTAACACATTTTACATACAGTAAATTGATAATATTAAATTTTGCATATTATTTGATTACAATTCTTTGTCTTATTAAAGCTTCATCAAAACTTTTTAAATTCTTTTAGCTGTGATATCTGTTCTTTACTTTTGAAAATAATTTTAATATTTTTTTATTTTATTATAAAATATATTTATTATTATTGAGCCACTTTTATATTATTTAAAGGTCAAATGTTATTACTGATATCTAAATAATACCACAATTGAATATCTCATGCAAAAATTTTATTTGTTCAGACTGTCTTATGCAGACGAGCCAATAAACATATATATGCAAAGAAAACTGTTTCGTGAAGACTCAACTCTCAAATATGTTGTGTATTGTTCATCAATGATGATATTGTACAATTTCCAATTATTACGTGAAAAGAGATAATTTCAAATGTCATTTCCAGTTGAAAATCTGTTGAAAGTCATGGTTTGAGAATGTGAAATACTTTATAACTTCAAAGTAAAAGATAGTTGCTAAATAAAATCATAGGATTCTTCTGCATGATCTTTCTTCAATAATAAATATCGAAAACAAAATCTTTCTCGGAACGATAGTATCCCATTCACTATGTTCCCAACTGCATAAGAACCTTCAGTTCAGCTCCTTTCTGTCCAGAAGATATCAAACAACGTTTAATTCTCTAAATGTCCGGGCATAAGAGGAAAATAATATTTGAATAATCAGTAACAAATACACAGAAGTATTAAATGCATTGCAAAAATACATGCACAACTGACTTTTTATTTACAATGCAAAATTACAATATTAGGCGTCTTGAAGTTTTTAAAATCTTCTTTCTTTTAAATTTACTACAGCTTTGAAAAAGAAATTAAATAAGGCTACAAATTACTTACAAACTTTAAACTTTATCATTGGATATAATATTTGAAATAAATGAAACAAAGTCATTATAAATAGAAATTTTTCTAAGCTGTATCAAAATACGTCACAACGTTATCCTTCAAAGTAACGAAGTTCTTTTGAATCTATTCTCTGTTTAAACTGTTTTCAACTTTGTTGAAAATCCTTTTCAAAACACTACTTAATCTTATCCCTGGAATATTTCACTCCATACAATCTCTTACCAGGTAAACATTGATTTCCCCATGAATGCTGAAAAATGATCAAATAAATGGTATCATTAGAGTCAAGACCCGAGAGACAGAAATAAAATGAGTTTTCTTCGTTCTTATTCTTTTCTCTTCATTCTTTAGCCGTTTCAGGAATATTTTCTGAAAGATAAGTAAAGTATATATAATTATGATTATATCGAAATATTGCTCTAGGGAGTGAATCTAAAAAAAAACATTTTTATAATACTAAAACAAAGGAAGAATATGCTTCATTCAAATGTAAAGGTTTTATTTTGAATATTTTAATATTCAAAAAATAAATCATTCCCATAAGAAAAAAGAAAATATTCCTATAATTTTTAAACGTACTTTTGCAATTTCTCATAAAATTTAATAACATTTTGTAGCAATTAAGAAATAATATATTTATATTCGTATATAATAAGAACAATGAATTTTTTTTCTCAAGTTTAAAATATTGCTTCTAATTTCAAAATATTTTAAAATTTAACTTCTTGTAAAAATATGTTTAACATTTTTAAACGGAAAATGCACCTCTCAATTAATCAGAGTACGACAAAGTATATGCAATATGTCAACTACATAGATGCCTCCATGCATATCAGATTGCAGATACACATTTGAAAAGGTGAAGTCCTTTACCAACCTTGGCACTGAGATCAACACAGAAAACTCTATAGCCTCAGAAGTAAGGAAGAGGAACTGCGGCCTACAGATGCTTCTATGACATAAAAAAAACTTCTTAAATTTGGCAACATTAAAAGAGGGACCAAGCTACTGATTTATCTTATCAGATCAGTCCTCATCTACGCTTCTGAGACCTGGACGCTGTCCCAAACTGACAATCTTATTCGCTGCCTATGAGAGGAAGATTCTATGCTCTACTTTCAGTGGTATTTACGCAGTGTAATTTAGAGAAGGAGAACTAATTCTGAACTTTACAAGCTATTCAGAGAGTACTTCCATTTCATACGTTGTATCTTGTGGTACATTATAAAGTACCACAAGATACAACGTATGAAATAGGACTGACATATAATAAGAATGAAAGATGACAAAACAACTAAAAGAATCTTTTGTCTAGACCAGCTGGAATTAGAAAAAGAGGTAGACCGCGACTGATATGAGCTGATTATCTCCAAAGGGACTTGGACACAATTAGGAGCAAAGGCTAGAAAGCTGTGGTACGTAGAAGGAAGAAATTACATGATCTTTAGAAAGCCAGGACCCACCCAGAACTGTCGAGCTACTGATCATGATGAGTATTTTTAAACCCTTATATCTCGTTTAATTTTCCAATATTAATTCTAACAATTAGATATGAATTTTTTTATTATTAATTTTGTTTAGTATTTTCTCTTCGTGCAACCTGAGTCTCAGAATGATAACAAAACCTATTTTATAGATATTTAAAAATGAATAATATGGGAGATACTATTTTATGTATATTAATGAATATAAAGTTGACTTTAGAATTCACGAAAATAATATAATAAATCACTTACTATCATCTTTAAAGTAAAATTAAGAAAATATTATCTTGCACTCTAAAATTTTCTAGTCACAGTTGAGACTAAGTAAATCATCGGAATTTACCAACTTGAGGAACATCCTTAAGCTGCGGAGTGATGTAAAGAGACAACAAAAAATATTAGCCGCATAACTTTTCTTCCATATTCCCTTTCTTTTTTGCTTTTGTATTTCTAATCTTTAACATGAAGTCAATTTTATTACGGTTATAGTGAATTTCCTTCACTTCTGACTGCTTCAGATTGTAGGAAAAAAACGAAATTTCTCCAATAATCCAAGGAATTCTGTGTCTGTGCTTCCTACAAATGCTTTATTAATTAAAAAAAACCATTGCCATGTTTTTGTAAGGAAATCAAGTTTTTCAAATAATTTTGCTTCAAATTTTTCTTTATTAAATGTATGACAATATAACTTCTTAAGGAGGAGTTAAAAAAAAAATATCCTTTTTTTTCTTTCTGGTCGCATAATTAAATATTATTGCGAGTGCAATTAATATTAAATATTAATTTCATTATTTATTAAATATTAATAAATATTAGTGCAATTATATTAAATCACTAATATTTAATTAACAATGCAATTATTTTGAAATAACATTTAACTAATTTTTAATACATTTAATTTAGCAAATTTTAAATTCATAATAAGAATAACTTATGCCAATTTTGATTAAATCATATAATTTTTGTTAAAACAATCAAAATAATTTCCTCAATTGTATACTTCAGTTTAAACTTAACATATTCTTTCACAAGAATTTTTCCAAGAATGATGTTAATTAAAGATGTCTTTAGAGCAATATATGTGTGTGCATGTTTGATTGTTTTAAAATAATATGTGATATATTTTGTTGATTTCTTACTTCTCCTCAAAACATAGCTGCTTACAGAAACTTTCTTTTATTGATAGCCTGTAAAAAACGGTATAAATATTGTATGAAATATATTCAGAACATGTTTTTATGTATTTTTGTAAATGTGTATACAATTGTGTTCTTAAAGTAGTATTTTCAAAATCGCTGTACTTATAACAACCCTATTATTTAACTCATAAAAGCCAAGACTTCTCCAAAAATTTTATTTTTAACATTATTTATTTTGACGACATATATGGTAATATTGCTAGATATTTGTCTGAAATAAATGATTTAAAAAGATAATTATGTACCCTGAATTTAATGCCACTTATTTTTAAAGGGTAACACATTTTCGACAACATCGCCAAATTATTATAAATTTCTATAAATCCAACTGATTCTAAGAAAGGTTTCCAATATTTTATTCTTTACATAAATACGATATTTCATAAGATTTACAATAATAAACTCTTGAATCTTTATGAAAGCGTTACACAGCAAAATAAAATGCAATGCCTAAATTTCTATTAAAAGTAGATATTAAAATAGAAAATTGATAATTTTACAATAATAATTGAAAATCATTGCTCATTTTTCTCCGGACAATTGCGGTTAAATTTTCAATAACCAATAATAAAATTGGTAATGTTGCAAATATCATTTTGGATAGGGTATTTTATGTAAAAGTTTCATAAAGGACATTAAAATAGATTCATTCTGCCATAAGATTCTTCATAATAGGATCACATGTTATTAAAATATCGAATGTTAAACAAATCATACATCTTCAGTGTGTACAAATACTCTTCTCTATGCTAAGCTAAATTAAATCATATCGAATATTTAAGTGTTTATTCATTCAATGATATGTAACATTTAATTAAGTTATTAAACATAAAATCAGGAATTGTGTTCTGAATTTTATAGCAAATGCTTATAAATTAAAAATTTGTTTATTTTTAGTTCTATTTTTATAAAAAAAATATTTTCTTTCTATAAAGGAAACTTTAGAAATCACAATAAAGGTTATCACAATTAGTTTAACCTAATAATAAAGAAACTCATACAAAATCCACTGTCTTTTTCTTTCTAGCATATGGTACATATTTAAAAAACAACTGAAACCTAAATTTAATTGAAAGCTCTGATGGGATTCACTTAATAGCTACATTTAACATATGCTTGAAAGAATCCAATATTTATCCAATACATGAACTATTATTAATAGCTTATCAGGCTAGAGTAAGGGAATGAATTTTCTCATGAAGACTGTATTTGTGTTCTTATCTTATTTGAGTGTACCACGTAGTTCGTTTCCATTTCAGTATATCTCAAAAAAACCAATTGTTCATTTGTAAAAGCCACATAAGTAGAAATCGATTCAGTAGAATAGCAGCATTGCTTTGTGTTCATAATAATATGCTGTTGAGAGATGATTATGAAATGTAGTTCAAATTAATGATGTCTTCTTCTGAAATCCGCAGTGAGAATGCTTCAATTATACAAATGTTCAATAAAGAATCTCTATGGTATTTCCATATAAATCGAATATATATCAAATTATAATGAGTGGATTTGACTCTAAAATTATTAATAAATATGAAAAAACAACTTTTTTATATTTACGAATAATTTTAGAACTTATTATTGTTTTAACAATACTTATAATTATGCATAAAATCTATTTGTAGCAACAATTTTGTGAACACATTTTTTTTATATTGAACGAGAATAACTACACAATTTAAAAAGTAATACTTTAAAAGCAAAAATTTGCCAATTTTATATTAGATTAAATTTGTAAGATCCAATTAAAACGTCAATGAATTATAAATTTACAATAAGTGATAAATAAATGTAAAGGAAATATTATTTCAGAAATAGCCATTCATTTTGCAGCAAGTTTTAATGATAGAAATGTCGAAAATATTAAGTGTATGTAACATTTAAAAAATTTCCTTTTGGAGTAATCACTTTTCAAAATTTATTGCAGATTAACTATGGCAGTTTAATTAATCATTTCGCGGACATATGATTTAATCGATACTGATATCGAATAAATGCCAATAACTGCCACATGTGTTCTTTTGAACGTCAGGAAATATCGACAGCCAAACTAAACACATGAAATAAATGAAATATTTCATTCACTGCTATGAAATGTTTTTTTAAAAAAAAATCGTATGAAATGGTAGATACACAAATAACATGGCACAAATGATAACATTTACTCTTTATATTTTTGTTGATTATTTAATTTCAAATTTTCCAATGAAGTTCATTTAAATAAATTTGGGTTGTTTTGTAAGTACATTATCTAAATCTCATTTAGGGCCTTGTTATGTGTTTATATAACTTTTATTTAAATGAATTTCTTCAATTCAGGAAATATGATTGTAAAATATAAGCTATATTTTTTTCATAACTCTTATAATGCCAATTATTGTGTAAAGTAGTTTTGGGTAAAACACATGAAAATCATAATCAGGCACTAGTGACCATAGGTAAGAACACATTTATTTCATTATATTTAATTTTCTTGGTTTACTTCTCCCCATTTTATTTTAATTTGCATACTAAATTGCAGTTGAGACAACTCAGTTAAATTTCATCTTAACTGAGTATGGTTAATAAATTTACCAGTTAAATAACTGATTAATTTTATTAATAAAGTAACTCATATAATTAATAATATCCAATTAATTATCTTGCAGTCTCTCAGTGATAACATGGAATTTTAAAAAGTCTTGGTTCTTAAGACGTTAAATACAAGTATAATCTAGTAACTTAGCATGGTATGTATAATGGTATCTACATATTAAAATCTTCATAATTATTTGTACAAAAAAAAATTCTGTTAACTTGATACACAAAAATTGTCAGTAATCTAGAAGAATACTAATTGATTCTCGTGGTAAATGGGATAAAATAAAATACAGAATCATTTTATAAGGCGATTGCATATTAATGAAAATCATTTCTTAATATTTTGCAGGAATTATCGAAGTATCGAAAGTGTGTAAGGTTACAGTCATAACTAGAAATACAAGAACAATATGTTACTGGATTCATCACTAATTTAGATCATGATAAATCATGATTTGTTTTAGCAATTACTAAATGATGGATTACAACTGTGAGGAGAGTTAACAAAATAGATAAAAATAGCTTCAAGACATTTTTAGAGGAATAAAGCATGTATATACTGGTAATTATACATCATCATACTATACTCTAATATGCTGGAGCAAATAATCTAATATAAAACATGTTTTTTTATAATAATGTTTAAATAGTTCTCTTCAATTAATTCACTTTTAACTGTACAATTTAGAAAAAAATATCTTCCATTGTACCAATTTTTTTAATCATCCTTTGTTTAGATATAAAAAGCATCAGTTTCATTAGGCCTTGTTTAAAACGCCAGACTTTTCAAATATCAGATTATGTATTAATGACTTCATGTGTGAATCGCAGCTCAAATATTTATGCGTAAAATAATCATTTATATATATCAATGTGATGTACATTTCAAAATTACATTCAAGTGAAAATTAGAAACTAATTTTTACTTTGTTTTCGAAATACACTTTTACTCTTACGTCCGGTAATTAGAAATATTTTTCGTCACTAAAATTTTTGAATTGATGACATTATATATAGTGAAGCATTTAATGGGTTTTCTTCCTCAGAACAAATGAAAATGTATTCTTAGAATGCTGTCACTTGAATCTTATTAGTCTACTTGATGTTAATAAATCAAATTGTTTGACTTACGTATTAATTAAGAATGTTTCATACTAAAAAGCATTGCTTGTCCTAATTAAGGCAACTGTATTTAACAGCTTATCCCGTGATCAAAATGAGATCTATTTAAAAGTGTAATTTAATAATTGGATGAATCAAAACTTAAGAAATATTTTAATCCACAGAAAAAAATAAAAGATAAAAAGGATCAAAATACACTACTGATTTTGCACTTGATTTTGTCATCTCAGTCACTGGATGCTTATAATTATACAGCACATGAATTGTCTCTTCTGATGAAGCAGAAAGCTTAGCATCATCAATCAGTTTTGAAATATGACGTTGGCGCAATGTACATAATTGCTCAATACGATTATGTTGCCCAATTCAAATCAATGATGTCTTTCACCAATATGCAAATTATAAATATTTAAATCGCGTGAGCTATTCTTGGGTACCTGTATCTATATATTATTAATATATATATATATATATATATATATATATATATCACACAATTATAAAATAATGAACGATTCTTTCCTTGTAAATTTGTATTCGGGGTATAATAAGACCTGCAATATTAAATTTGTTGTTTTTTTATAAAAAAATTATTGGTATCAGGAAATTATTTATAAAAATAAAGAAAGTATTTATGAAATACTATTAACTGAAAGTAAATTCTCCTTACAAAGAAATATTTAAAGTTTTTCAAGTTTTCCTATGCAGTAGTTCGTATATTTTTATGAATGATTGATTAATCAGAGTATAATGTATAAGTAATATTTATCTAAATAAAAAAACTGTAAATCAAAATGATGCGTATAAATATATATAAATATTATTACAAATTATTAATATCATTGAATAGATAAATAAATTTTAAAACATCACAGAAATAATTTTTTATTCTATATTTCTTAAAGTAGTCCTCTTTTTGAACTGATTTATAATCTTTAGCTTTGTAAATGCAAAGTCTGCAACGCCATTTCAGAGCATAAATGATTTTCTTAAAATGAAAAAAACATATACTTCAATAAATTGGAATTTTCACATGGAGATCAAAATCTTGGTTTTGTAATTTTGTTAATTCCCCAACTCTAAATAATGCAGTTATTAATACATTTTAGAAACATTGGTAATAAGATTAGAAAATAAACAATATTTGAGTGATTCCGATATACTTGATTTCCATTTCATAGTTTACTTATATATGTATACTTTTTTTCGATAAACCAAGAAACAGTAATCAATATCGAATATTTTAATGTAGTAATGCTAAAAAGTTGTGTGCGTGCTTCACACACACACACACACTCTTTCAATAACTCTTGAAATAAAATACAAAAGAAGTTATTGATAAATAAAAATGACACATTTTCAAAAATTATAATCTTAAAAAGTCAAATATGTATTAAAAACGAATTCTGATTTAGTAACCTATATTAGCAAAATAAAGATAACAGCTATGCAATAATTTAAATATTGCTTTGTTTTATTCTTAAATGTAATTTTTCAACATATGTATCTTAATCGATCAGCTTTAGCATTATTGGATAATATATTAAGATAAATACGTGCACATTTACATTTGTGTGGCTAGCTAAAGTTTAGAAAGTGTAATTTATTAAAGAAAAGCTTATGCATTAGATATTTTCAAACACTTTTGTCCTATTGGCTAGTTCCTCTGATTCACCACTACTACAAAAGTAGAAATCCGGAACTTTCATTGGCTCTTTCCTGTGACAGGAAATTCAGCACTTCCTTGCACGTCTTGTTTCTGGTCACCTGAAATGCCTCACCTTCGTAGCAGGTAACAAAATTTACTCCCTCTGTCCTAAAGGCAACAAACACTGGGCATCTCCTGGACTGTATGAATATTCAATGGAAGGATATCTTTACTTCCTCCAGCTTTCTCATCAATCACCTTTTCGTCAACTGATTCCTTGATTTGATCTGTCTTCGTCAGACCTATTGAAGAAAGGCAACAACAATAACAAATACTTTTGTATACATTTATATTTATATAAAATGCCCTTTTCAAAATAAAAACATCATAACTGAGTTTTACTGACTCATGTTTTCAAAAATTTAAGCAAAATATTTTAAGCTTCTGCAAACTTTTAGTGAATACTATTAATAATATTTTAAGTATCTAAGTACCAAGAATGTCTTAAAAACGAATTTCTTAAGTAATTTACATTATAAACCAAAATTATAAATTATTCTATTAAATTCAAGGAATTTTAATTTTGATATACTTTGGAAATTTGACGAGATTTAACGCGCCAATTTCTTTCCAAAAATAAGTTGGTAATACCAAAATGTTATTCACTCATTTTTGGAAAGAAATCGTATGCACTTTTAACATTTATTTTCTCGTCATGCACTTTTATGCACTCATTTCATGCATTCACATGTACTTTTAACACTTATTTTCTAAAATTTTTATATAAAGTTTTGTTCAACACATAATGCAAAATATCCGATTCTAAGAGCTATAAATTGCATAAAATAATTCAGAATGAATTCCCTAAGTTTGTAAAAAAACAAGAGATAACTAAATAAAAGTAAGATAAATTAGATCTGTTTCCAGCTTTTCTTCCCAATATATTCAAAATGAAATGTTGTGTTTTGTTGCAAAATAGGAAAATAAATCTCCCTTGCTAAAGAAGATAAACTTTAAAAGATTAGCTATTATTTATGGAACTTTTAGATGAAGAATTCAATTTTTGTGCGTGTTATAAATGCTTCGTATATCCCATTCCTTCTTGAATAGTGATAAATTACTCTATTACACTTTTAACCAACAATTCCAATTTTCGATACCCCAACGTGATCATTTATTTAGGAAAAATAAATATTTCGCAAAAATTTTTTCCAAAATTCTCATAGGAAAATGAGTTTTCTTGCGGATAAACATTTAACAACTAATAATAAATGTATTTGCGTATAAATTATTTCATTTTATTAAAGAATGTATTTCTAAGTTTCTTTAACACCGAAATGATTATGAAATAACGTGATTTATGCTGATTTGAATTTCTATTCGTGAGAATTTAGAGAAACATTATTGATTGTATATTGTATATGTGATTTTAAAAGTGTAAATTTGAATTTTTTGTTGTATGGAAAATTAATATTTTGTTTAATGTTATGCCAATTATTTGAAAAAATTTATTTTAAAATCACTTTTGATTACTTTTAATAATGTATTCTTGTAATACAAAATAACAAGCAAGATATGAATATTGTCAATTAAATCTTCATTAAAATTATAAATTAAAAATATAAATAGAAATTATAAATATTAAATTACATATTAATAATAAATTTTAGTATAAATATTAAATTACATAAACTAGTAAAATTTTGTTTAACTTAATAAAATTTGTGTTTAAATAAACAGCCAAAATTCATTTTAAAAAAATGGATTTATTAATCAATTTCTCTCCTTTTTATTCTCAAAAATCAGACTGTGTATGCATTCGGTTTTAATATTTGAAGATAAATAATTTATAAAAAAATAGGCCTTGAGTTAATTATGCTTCGATTATTAATTTTTTACTTATGTTCTTTATAAACATTGGATAGTTTTTACTGATGTACTTTATAAACAAGTAACTTAATTTGAAATTGTATCTTAAAACATTCTAGGTAAAAATAATGATAATCAATCCTTCACCGTTTCCTTCTTTTTTATTAATTAATCACTGTTTTTACTTCATAATTTATATACATTTTTATATAAGCTTTATTAAATATTTCAATTCTTAATACTAATTAACAAAACAATACAGTAAAGTATTTTCTAAATCAGATCAATTTAGAAAAATGTATTTTTGAAACTCATAGACTAATTTCATTTTATAAGTGGTCAGAAGATCTTTATAATGAAATTATTGTAATTCGATAGTTCCTCATTACTTACTTTTTTAGAAAAGTAAACAAATTTGGGACTTAAGGATATTTCTATTATATTTTTTTTATTATAGTTTCTGTTTTTTGCAGAATAAATCTACTTTTTTCTTCAGTTTCAAAAATTCTAAATGTATCTTCATATTAACACATATTTAATGCTATGAAAAGAGCCAATTAGTATTAAGTAAGTACGATATGAAACAAATTATTTTTTATTAAGTAGTGAAACAATTATATTTACCTAAAAGTTTGTGTATACTTATGCAAATAATATCAATTGGAATATAAATGAATTTGCTGTCTTGTCATGTTTTGAATATTTCTCTGCTACTTTCTTCTAACGCATTTCTTCACATAAAAGATAACAATTAATGCCACATAAATAAAATAAATTTAATACACATGGAAACAATCAAAATTTAACAAATGTTGAGAAATTATTATAAATTTAAAAATACGAATAATTTTTTGATTATCTATATTAGCTCATTAAAGTACATTTCTTTTATATTGCAAATGATCAAAAATTAAAATTTCGTTTCCATAAAACGTATTAAATTCTCAAATAAGTCAAGAAATCAAAATAAAAACTTATTTTTTTACAAATAATTAAGTATTGATTTGTACACCTTTTCTTTTATTAGTGTTTTGTATCTCTCAATTTTTGACAATGTTCAATCTTTAGTACTTATTACTGCCCAATCAAAAGTTAAATATATTGAACAATCAAAAAGTCTTTTAATTTGTTTTTTAAAATGTAATAATATTTATAATGTATTTTTCTTAATCTAACATATAATTAATTAACCACATAAAGAAAATAAATTTTGTATATTATATTGATGAATGTTTAATTATAAATATAAATTTAATGTTTCTAATATAAAAACATTTTAAACACTCGTTTAAAGAAATATTTATATTTTAATATTAAAAACTGTTAAGGACTTGTTTTACAATGAAACGTTTTTGTAACTGGTTTCAAAATGAAGTTAACTATCCAATCTAAACGCTACAAATTTATCGAATAATTAGTGAGGATACCAAATGTTTTAAATAAAAATATATCAATTCCACAATTTCTTTTTTTTTTCTCTTTTTGCAATCTATCAATCAATTTGTTATTATTATTTTTCTGTAAACAATAATAAACGGAGTAATTATATTACTTAAATAACGAACAAGGAGTTAAATGCGAATAAGGGAGGGAGTAAATAAGCGATAAATGTGAAGAACAAAACAAAACTTATTTTTTATACGCAAGAAATTTAAGATGAGGAATCAGAACTTTAAGATGAATAAGTTTATGTCAAAGATACGATTTCCATTTCTTACTTATTTTGGTTTCTTTATTTATTCCTATATGAGAAAATTCAATTTTCATCTAATCTGAAAAATTATTTGTGTTAACCTCCATTGATTTCCTTTTTTTTATTTTTGTAAAAGCAAGGTTAAATGAGAAACATATATTGACTACGAAAGGAAAACAAAATGCAATAGGATTTTATACTAAATTTTAATATAAACATTTAATCGAACGGCAGATGCGATATATTTATTAATATCTTACTCTATTCTTTATTTTATGTATGAAGCTGAAAAATTTATATTTTTAAAAAATATTCAAGTTTTTAGTTCATACGACTCATTTTTACATGCATAATTTCGTATAAAATATGTTTTTTAATACACACTTCAATAACTGGAAATTAATTTGAAATTTACTTTCATTCATAAATATTTACTTATGTTTTATTTTTTACTATTTTTTTTTTTTTGAAAATATGGCATTATATCTTATGAAATTGAAATACATTAATTACTATAAATTAAAGAAAAATCACAAAAATGTTTTGCGTGTAATTTAATGAAACTTATGCATATTATATAACACATAGGAATGTACAAAATAGCATAAAAGGAAATCACTAGACTATTATGATGTTATAAAAATAACCGTATGTATACAATAAACAAATGGGAGTATATAAATGAAAGAAAAGTGCTTTTAATGTGAGGTATAATCCCCAAAGAAGCAATACAACACATGCAGCGATGTGTAATGCACTCAATTATGCTGTCTTTTAATTGTGTAGGAAATGCAAACCATTTCTCTTCCAAAGTAGTTGAAAATAAGGCTTAGGATACTAGGATGAAGATTGAGAACTGTTACATGTAATTCTAGAGCGTCCCAAACATACTCTATTGAGTTAAGTTCTGGTGATCAAACTAGCCACAGCAGCATACGCTCAATTGTATTTTCCTGCTCAAGATAAGTATCCGCGATCTTTGTGTGGTTATCGCATTATCATCCTGCAGCACGAAAGCACCACCTTTTGCTCCGGCATAAGGGCGTATATAAGCATCCAAGATCTTACCTTTATAGGTGTGAGTATTAATATTTTTACGGGAAAAGACATGAAGGTCCATGCATCCACCCAAAGAGATGCCACCCCAAACATATACGCTGCCTGATCCGTATGCAACTCTTTCACTGATGTTTGATGAATGAAAAGGAGCTCCACATTCTCTTCAAATAAAAATTCGCCTACTATCGCTTTCGAGTCTAAGCCTGCGCTTATCCGTAAAGAGAACAGGCCTCCATTGTTCACGCGTCCAATGAACATTTTGATGTGAAAATTGCAAATGTTCCCGTCTATGGTGTGACGTAAGTGGGATACAAATGACTGTTCGCCTCGCATAAAGGTCACATTCCTGAACACTTCGAACCACGGTTGATAAGGATACCGACCTACCTGAGCTTACAGCGAAAGAGTATATGTGTTCAGCCGGAACTAAGATTCTATTCTTAATTGCGCATAGTCACAAATATCGGTCATCGGCACTCATCATAGTGCATGATCGTCCTTGGCTGAACCTCCTGGATGCCTAATATATGGTCAAAAATTGTTGATAATTTTTATTAATTAATCCGTCTATGAATCACAGAGCGATTCATATTCAGCTATCTAGCCTCTTCTCTCTGTCTTTGTCCTAACTCTAGCCTCCATCAAAATTGTTCTGTCAAATGATGCCAGGAAGCCATTGTTACAAGCAATTTCGCAATACCAGATTTCTTACCTCAGACAAGCAGCGACAATTACCGCCCTACTCTGAGAAATCCACTCTTTTATGTTCCTCGCAAATGACGTACTCTGACAACAGTACAATTATTTTGCATAATGTTCCATCATTCAACTCCTTTTATTTAAAACATATTCCAATTTTATTGAGATTCGCTTATTTTGGAAGATTTATAGCTATTTTGGGGATCTTTCCTTAATTTTTGATAAACAGTGTGCATCAAGAGATTTATTCAAATACTGTTTTATTTCTATTATGAAGTTTTAAAGCAATCTTTTCATTATAACGATAAAGATTTAGTACGAGATCATAATTAAAAAAATATTTGGAGTTAATTTATTTCAATACTGAATTTTTGAAACATTCAGTTTTGTCAATGAGTAAAACAACTTTAATAAATGTCTTGAGTAAATTTTTTATAATAATTGAATATTTTTTAAAAATATTTTAAAACTTTGAAAACATACCAATAGAAGGAAGTACAGTTATTATAGTAATTTTATTTTGTCTGAAGTAATGATGGTTTATTAAAATCAATGTACAAAGTAATAAAAATAATTTTTGTTTTGTAAATGAGTTTATTTTCAACTGCTTCATTTTAATTGTTTATCTACATTTCAATTAAAAAATCCACAATTAACAATAAAAGTAATTATGAAAACTTAAATGATCTTCCAAACTGCGATTTTGTGTCATACATTTATAAGAAGTTTAATACAATATACTTATTTAATTTTTTAAACTGTTAATAATTTTTCAATAAAAAACAGTGTTAATTAAAATAATTCTCATATCCTTAATAAAATATAAAGATAGCATATTATACTTTCTAATTTTCCAATTCTTTGAGTACAAGATTTAAATGATAAGTAAGTTTTATTTTATTTGATGGAAACATTTCAGAAAACCAAATAATTTGTTTTAGTGAGAAAAAATTCTTTGAATATTTTTTTATCATCCTTCAACACTAATTAAAGTTATCGATAAAAGAAAAGTTACGTATTTTAAAAAAATTTGAAGAGATTGAAGATAACTGTCTAATAAAAAGTATGAGAAAGTTTAAAAAAATAAGTAAATAAAAAGGTAGAAACTTAAAATCTAAAATGTAAATTCACCTCACGCTTCCATATCATCAATATTTTCAGAAAGTTTTATTTAAATTTTTATATTGATTTCAACTAATCAACTCATTGATTTCCAAAACTTGCAAAAATATTGTATTTCATATTATAAATTTTTAAACTTCAAAGTGGATATATAAATACTGAATCAAAGATAAAGATGTGCTGGAGGATATTCTCACTGAACTGTAAAGAACAATACTATCTTGTAAATTATAATGTTATCTAAGCGGTTATTGTGTCACGATACGGTCTCTTGAGTGATATGAATTATATTGAAATGTTTTTAATGTATATATTCAAATAAACTTAGGAAAAAAGTCATTTGATGGTCTTTCACTTGGTTTTTTTCACTATTGATAAAGAAAAAGAAATTTCATTATTTTAAGAAAATTTTTTCAAAAGAAAAATTACTTAACTTGTCTTTTCTATTGGTTGAAGCAAAATATTATTTCCAATTACGGAGCCAAAAACTTCTTTCGGTGAAAAATTTTCGTTTGTAAAAATTCTTAACAAATATATTTTCAACTGTTTTATTTATTCATAAACTTCATTCATAATAATTCAAAACTGAAATATAAAATTGAATGATTTTTCTATTATTAAATAAATAAAATAGCATGTTGGAAAAGCATGTTTAATGGAACAACATCTTTTGAAATAATGAATAGCAAAAAAAATATTCTAATACAGTGAAACCTCACTTAATTTGCATAATTCTTTCCAGAATTATACTCACTATGCAAAACACAATTTTCCATATAAATTTATATAATATAAGTTAACGTGTTCCAAGTTATAAAATACTCACGAAATATACATTGTTTGAATAATTGATTTGAATAAATCAAATTAGTTACATATTTTTAAGAAGAGTGTGAATCCTCTTCATCTTTTCTTCAATTGCTGAATAAACTCATCTGAAATGAGAATTTGATTTGTAGACAACCTAAAATATAGAAATAATTATGACAAATACCTAGTCCGGAGACATTTTTCGTTGCCAACTTTCAAGCTTTGGTGAAAATGCAACACAGCATTATCGTTAAATAAATATGTAACGTGCATAGCCACTTCTTCAGTAGGGTGATGCTTTCCAATGCAAGATGATATAATAATTTCCCATGCTTTCAGCTTTTCTCTTATTTCACCAGAAAATTGTTACTTTTGTCACCTCCTCATTCTCTGACAAATATTCTTTCACATCTTTTGGTGCGAAACACAATGTAACTCTATGAGATCTTCTGTGTGACCAACTGTGTTCTTCCACAGTTCTTCGATATCTGTTTTATCCATCTGTAATCCCATGATACCGGCAAAGACGTAACCTAGTTGACTACAGGTTCCACAGTTTTGCATTCCTCAAGTTAACAACATTCAACAACGCTATCTTATTTTTCTGCTGTTAATAATCCAAAACTTCTTCCAAGCAGAAGTTAAGATTCTCTTGATAACTTCTTCTTATGTCTTGTCGATCATTTTGAGGTAGGTAACAATACGGTATTGATATTTCCAAAACTCTCTGAGAATAAGGGGGGTTTTTTTCTAGCCACCTGAAAACCATGCTTGAAATGTGTTTTTAGTACAATTTATTAATGTTAGAAATATATGTCTGGTCTATGGGCTGGATAACAAAGTGGAAATCGGAAAAAGAAACTGGATCTTGTTGAACTTATATTCCTCAGAAAGTCATCTTGGAGGTTGGAGAATAGGCAAGAGCGTTATTCATAACAAGTAAGACATAGAATTGCAAATTCATAACAAGCAAATATTCTTTCACAAAACCCAAACACTTCCTTGATCCACTCAGCAAAAAGATTACGTATGCCCTAAGTCTTCTTATTGGACCTCCACACCACATTTATTCTGCTCTAGTGGATTTTGCATTTATCTTTCATCTGCTTTTCTAAAAGAAATATAAATGTACAAACATTTTGTCTTAATAAAAAAATATATTTCTTAAGAATAAAAACGTATTTACGTTTTTATTCATAAGAAATATATTCTAACTTGATGACAATTTCGTTTATGCATTCAATTTATAAATGAACAGAAATCTCAATAAAATTAGTTCAGTTGTATTTGAGGATCAATAACGAACTGTTAAAATAGAAGAAACTTATCTAAAAATTTTGGTATTTAACTAACTACAACTAAGTTATAAAAATGAGAAAATTTTCATACATGATAATTTTAGAATTAGAAAATATCATGTATATTGATATATATACTACTGACAAATGTAAATGCAAATTCCTGATTATTTTATCAAATAAAAAAGAAAATCAAAGCTACGAAATTTCCTAATGTGCATTGGTGAATGAAAAAAGACTGTTTAATAAAAAGTATTTAAAAAATGACAAGATTATTCGAAAATTCTTTGGATGAATTATTTATATAAATAATTCCAATTTTTTGTATATTCTATTAATTAAATCAAGATCCCAAATGAGCATTATGTTATTGATATAAATTATCAATATCTTAACACTTTTTTTGCTATATATTTTTTTCAATTCTATAACATTCGATCCAAAACAAACTATGGAATTTGGCAGATTGTTTTAAAATTTTAATCAACTATTCTTAACAAAATTTCTATTCTAATTTTAAGACAGTTTTAACATACATAAACAGTGTTTTATTACATATTTGAACACATTAGAAATCACTGAAAAACTTCAAGGGCATATTGGTACATCAAAGGCATATTAAAAAAATAAAAAGCTTAATGAAAATGTTATTTCATCTAATATATTCCCATCGCAGCATTTCATGAAATTGCTTACAATGATTCAAACAAAACTAAAAGATCACTTTTAGATAGCTTTTGAGTAGTTAAAATTGTTCTTTTAAGTTTTTCTATATAGATTTAATAATTTTTTAAGATGGGTTGGATAAAAGCAGTGATTTTAGAAAAATCATCTCTTAAAGCAAAATTAAAAAAAAATCTTTCTGACAAACTTAGAGAATCTGTTTCTTCTCTTACTCATTATTACTCCTAAAAAGTTTTTTCAATCAGAATACAATACATAGAAACTACAGACCAGTACTGACATTTAGAAATATTTTTGTGCAAAGCATTTATAATAGCTTTACTAACTCTTGAAACCAATAAATGACTTGCGTGTATAAATGTAGATTATATAAACTAATAAATTATAACTTTAAAAATATATATAATAAATATAAAAGTCTTTTTTTTAAGTATTTGAGTATTTAGTAATTTCTAATATATTATTCTTGCTTTTTAGTCAAAATGTATTAATATATTTTAACACATAGTGCTTTTATAGATTGAAATTTTTACAGATATTTTTAATTTGATTCCGTGTTAAAACAAAAAGCAAATTAATTAATATAAATATTGAGAATTTATTAGTCAATTTTAATCTCTTATAAATCATCTCTTATTTTAGGAATTATATGCTATATTCACGAAACAATTTTTATAATTTTTATATTAATATTAATAATTACTTTTAAATTAATTCTTGATAATGGTAATGACAGAAATCTTTTAAAAAACTTTATGAAAACTGTTCACGAAGTTGAAACATTTTTCCAATAAAAATATTATTTACATACCTATATGTATGTATTTATTTATATATAAGTATATGTATACATAATAAGTATCCTTTATTTACATATTGTAAATACATATTGTAACAAGGAAATCCTTTTTCCAATCGACTCTGTTATAAGAATTAGATAATAATAATACAAAAGATAATAAAACTAACACTTTATTGTTTTCTTGTTGCTTTATTTTTATTAAATAAATATGTTCATGTTTTTATGTAAAATGAGATACTTCGATAAGGATAAATGATTATAAAATCTGTCCGAAAAGGAATGTCTTATTTAGAAATGTATTAAGAAAAAGGTACTTCTTATTAAGAAAGAGAGAGAATGAGGTGTGAAAGAGAAAACTTACCACAAGAACTTTTTCACCATTAGCATTGATTTTTCAATCAGTGTTTCCTACAATTTACCGCTGCAAATAAAACCTACCTAAAATATATCCATATGAAACGAGTTTTCTTTCTTTTTCGAAACAAAATGAGAATTCGAATGTGGCTGATGGAA
Source organism: Latrodectus geometricus (assembly GCA_026290005.1). Taxonomy (NCBI): domain Eukaryota; kingdom Metazoa; phylum Arthropoda; class Arachnida; order Araneae; family Theridiidae; genus Latrodectus; species Latrodectus geometricus. The sequence goes on along the minus strand of JAPDSC010021740.1, from coordinate 1,920 downwards.
GCACGAGATAACAAGTTGCAGTCAATAGGAAAGGAGGTAGAAAATTCTACATTAGAACTCTTTGAACTATTTTGCTTTTGAAGAATACTGACAGAGAACTTATTCGTCAAATATCATCAATTACTTTGAGAACTTGACTGCAAAATAACAGGAATGAAATTTAGAGAATTCTTAAGTCTTTGTTGTAATGCTAAATAATTTAGTTTAGCAATTTTTATATCCAGAGTACTTTTTTTTTAAATACGAAACAAGTAATGACATGATAGAACAAAATGGTGCTATGAGAGGCAAAGTTGATAGTCACAGGATGGATTAAACATGTCTTTGTTCTGTTAAAATTATTTATAAAGCAGTCAATGTGACTTGCTGTCGTGAGAGATCATCTCACAACAATATAAGAGTAATGGCCGTGTCTCTAAAAAATAAAAATTAATTGAGTCAAGTAGTCTTGTATCCTCTTAAACTTTACCTAAGATAATCCCTTTATCTTAAAGTATTAACTTTGTCTAAGATATTCACTTTACCTAAGATATTTACTTTATTCTAAGAATCACTTCACCTTAAAATAAAACAAGTTTCACGCATCATTGAACACTATGCAATGCCAATATATTGGCAGCCACAATATTTTCTCATGACATCACATCAGATATCTATGGCTATATAATGTAAGGTTAAAATTTGGTGACTTAAAAATTTGAGGGATAATTCACTTCGACAGCAGATATCTCATTTTGCAGAATCTACTGGAAAACTTCAAGAATTAGAGGGACGATCACCTCTACAGTCAACATAGGCATTCTTCTCTGACCAAGACATAATCATGATTAACACACCTCACTATTATTATACGCAATGAGCATGTCAGGTTGCCACTGCAAGCCTAGTTCGTGTCAAAATCGATGTTACTGACACCATCACAAAAGATTAGGAATAAATGATGAAATGGGTCATTGCAAGTATGTAATTTTGATATATTATAATGTCACCATTGTTGCTTGCCCCAAGATAATTCCAGAATTTCAATGGAATTTAACACCTTACGAAGCTGTGAAAGAGATTGATTCTTCCCTGTTTGAACTTAGGAATTACGCATTACCAAAGACAATCCATTAGTTATAATTGGATAATGTGGGAACTGCAAACAGAATTCGTGAAGGGCTATTAAATCATTCATGACAAATGTAAATTCTCAAAATAAATTGGAACCCCCTGGTGAGGAACTAATTGCATTCTAAGAATTTATTGCCTCACCCTTTTTGATTTGAATCGGTGGAGTAGCCAGAAATATGAGTCGAAGAGTGATCTCATAAGAAGGATCTAGAGGTTATTGGAGTTCAGATGTTGGGGATAAGTTTGTATATAAATAGCAAGTCCATGTGAGGGCTGAAGTGATCTTCGACGTATCTGTGGTTTCCAAGAGACTGCTCCCGAGAGAGTCCCAGAGCGGACAATTCTAAACGACCGAAAGAGAAAAATGAACGGACTTTAACATCATTTTAGCTCCTGTTAAAGGAGATTGCCATCAGACCTTGAGCTATAATACCCCGAATACTCTTCCGAGAAAATCATCGATATTATAGAGTGACTTTTCCAAGACTGTTTTCCGAGTGCAGAATTTAGGAATCTGTTTTCTGATATCTGCGAGGAGTTTCCCCCGACCGAAAGTGCAGTGAACGTTCCAGCATTTGAGAAATTCATCAGTTTTTCTGGTGTTTACAATTTATGAAAGCTCCTGGTAAATTGCACTGTAAATTTTTAAATAAATATTTAGTCAAGAATATTAAATTACATGAACCTGGTTCATTAGCGGCGCTTTCCTATCAATGGTTCAGCCAACCCAGACTGATTGCGCTACAATATATAAGAAGTTGTGGTATCGAAAGTCAGAATGAGATACTTAATGTTTGTTAATTTTTC
>JAPDSC010021737.1:0-12299 GCA_026290005.1 Latrodectus geometricus | reverse complement strand
CCTGGGTAACTCGGTTTTTCCTATTATCACCGAGTCTAACTACAACACACATCCTGTAAAATTTGTGGTTGTTTAGAATTTTAATCATTGGTGTATTTAAGAAAAATCAAAAAGTTTAAGAATTTATGGAGAGAAATGTATTAGGGGTGTGTTATATAAATGTTTCATGACTTGTAACTTGTAAACGTCGGCTTAAAATCTAAACTATACAAAGGTAAATCACACATTTTTGTAGAGATTTTAATTTTCTCCATGAAGTTAGATATTAATTTAGAAATAAAAATGTGATTGGCATATCAAATTCTAATAGCGATTAATTGTTGGTAGCATTAAAAATATTCTTTGCTTTAAAATGTTAAAAAATTAAATGGATTGATGGCTATATTTTTGCTCTACCCGAGGAAAATACTCCATTTAGTTTTTGAAAAAAATTGGAAATCATGGTTTTAATATTTCTATGCGTAAAATAAGGGGGATTAATATGAAGAGAAACAAGTCTAAGTTTGTATTTGACTGGGAAAAAGAGTAAAAATGTATACCCAACCAGGGTACGCACACTTCAGTAAATCTGAAGTCGCCTTGTATGCTTTAAAGGAAGTCTAACTACCCAGAAAAGTATCATTTCTGGGAATTGAACAAAATTGAGTCCAACGGTGAAATGTACTTCTCAGCGAAAGACTGCAGATTGTTGTATGAAAATTATTTGGTAGCTGTAGAATGGAAATATGTAGTTATATAATTGATGAATCTTGGATACTTTTGTGACTGCAATAGTGAAAATTTGATTTACTACCAAATATGGAGGAGAAAAAAAACTCAAATTCAAAGAAAACGAGGAAAGATTTTCTAGAGGATTTATGGTTATTACTGGGAATTCTTATAACATAAATCTACATAAAATGAAAAAATAATGTCAAAATTATTTCGGATTACTATTAGAAATATATTTTAATACTTATTTTGGAGGAAAAAATTGTATCCCTGTATCCAAACAATCTACACTGTGTTAAATTTCATCAGGATAAGGCTCCAAGCCATACTTTTAAGCTGCTCTACTTTTTGGAATTGAGAAATGAAACAAGAATTTAAAATATTCTTTTTAAATAATGTCACCCGAATTTCTTGACGTATCATTTATGGACTACTGCGCATTTTTGCTTTTAAAACACTTAGATTGATGTTATTCCATATTCCCTTCGCAATCTTCCTGAGTCCATTTAATGTTTTGGGATTCCCCTGATGAAGAGCTTGTGTTTTAAAAGGATATTTATTTTGGATAATTGTAATATGATAGTTAAAAAATAGGGCTATAAGGTTGAACATATAAAAATATATTTATTTCTATATAAATTTTTGAAAAATTGTTACAAAATTATGTGATAAGTTCCTCATAATCTAATTTGTACAAAATTCGTGAATTTATAGTCATTTAATAAGACAATGGAATTAAAAGAAACATAAATTCATAGTATAATTTGATTTAAATTCAACAAAGCATTTTGATATAAACCAATATTATATGTAACTCTTTTTGTTCGCTTGGAAGCAGAAAATGAAACAGAACAAATCGAAGTTAGCAGTGTAAATGTTAGTTAAAAAAATTTTACAAAAAATGAAACAATTAATAAAATTACTTCATTTAATTATTTTTGATTTTTGAATTAATATATTGGTGAGATAATTAAATGACGTTAAAATTTTTAAATATTTAAAAGTTTGACATTTTACGAAAAAAATGTTATTTTACTCATTGCGAGTTGAAGACATAGAATTCTATTTTTTCATATTTTTATTTCAGAAAACCTTTTTCTCCTGACTAATTAGAATGCTAATATCTTTCTCTTTAGTATTTCGCCAAGATATCTCATGATTTTATCTAACAAGAGATCCTGCGTCGTGTGTTAGGTTAACTCATAACTTCTTAGAAATATATTTATATTTTTTTTTATCTAAATGCTTCTGCTTAATATTCCTTTCCTTTTATCGCAAAAATTGAATGCCATTCAATTTTCTTTTGTTACATTTGTAGCTTATATGGTGATTCCAAGAAATAACATTCCAAAAGAAAAATGTTTCTAAATATTATATTATTTGTTTTTCGGGCTCTATTACTTTCATAAAATATCAGCTTTTAAAATTGAATTTCTAAGAAACAGTTGGTAAACATGATTGAAATCCCATTTTGAATAAAAAATTAGCATTTATATCGAGGCAACAGTAGTTCCCAATAGAGACACTTATAATTTTGTTGTTCTGTTTTCCTTTACTCTGCAATCGAATACATCTCTGCTGGGTTTTCTATTCATATCACATCACACTTGGCGGTGTTTGATCCTTTTCGAAATATGCTTCTTCATGGATGAAATAAAGCCTTAGCAAAGAAAATTCATGTTGTAAAATTAAATTTTCCCCGAATTTTATTTTGTGCGGATTTATGTGATAGGATGTTCATAGACGTATAGATTACGCGGATTGAAATCTTGATTTATTGTCGTAAAATTACGAATATTTTTACATTTTTCGTTCAAGTGAACCTATTCAAAGGTTGTTTTATTTGTCTTTAGAATGTTACGGAATTGAATATTCTTTTAGGAAGTAAAATAAAAAGTTATAAAATAATAACATTTGTCCCTATATTTATTGATGAATTTTATTTTCTTCTTTGTCATTTACTTTGTTAGTTTGATTGGTCATTTATGTATTATTTATCATGTTTGTCTTATACCTTAAGCTTAATCTGAATTGATTCCTTAATTATCTTTATCGTTATTGATATCTGTTACCTTAATTATTATAATTTTACTAAACTACTTATAGGGAATAGTTTTTAGAAATATTTCTAATTTGTTTCTAATAATCATATTATTCAAAGAAACTGGATGTGAAAAATTGGCTATAGGCACTTTTTAAAATATGTATTCAGCAATTATGTGTAAAACAACAATTCTTTCGATTACAATTACAGTGACACAAATATGAAAGTTCAGATGTATAGGAATGTGCACTTTTGAGTGAAAGGCCTCGGCTTCGATCCTAGCTACTGTTAACAACGTGCTATGGATGCTGTGTTTCTTTCTTCCTCGTTTGCCGAGGTGGGTGTTGAATATTTTCCAGGTTTTCTCCTTTGCGATGTATGAAATCAACCCTCTATATACAAGTTTTACTGGATGGTAATTTACACCTAGGACATTAAAACGGCATAAAATTGTCTTAGCTGTCAGGCTGTCTCCTTAGCTGTGGCAAAATGGCAACAAAATTTCTATTGGAATATAACCTTTATAATGAAAAGTAAATGATTTTTGATCTTGTTAGATGACGGTAAATGGTTTTGATCAATGCTAGAAAAAAACATTTTAAATAAAAGTTTGAAAATTGGAGTCAAGATTTACCCGCCAAAACATCGAATGAGCTTATTGTCTAAAGCAGCGATACACAAAAACAAATATATAAGTGTTAAGAACACATTTTAATACTACTCACTGGGAGCTCCTTTATATAAGATGCCATCACTTTCGCCTTTTGTAGTACTGCAAGGTGAGAATCCTAGTAGCCGGGCATTATACAACAAATTTTTTAATATTGTTTGCATTTAATATTTCGATATTAATTTATTATTTTAGTATTTATTGCATGAATTCTTTTAAAAAAGAATAATGTTTTTGTTTAATTAGAATAATAAATAAATTAAAAATAAATTTCTGAGAAAAATTTATTATCGTATTCAATATTTTTTTCATTATTATATATAAACACATCTTCTGTTTGTTTGAGTTAATATTAAACATTAAAAATACACGTGTAACTTTATTAGTAAAATTGTTAACTGTTATTTGTGTTATTATTTCTTATTTAAATACACTTAATGTAATTGTAAATATAGTTGGGGATAAAAATATTGGCCTAAATCAATTTGATTTGATTTATCCTATTAAAATAATTAAGTTTGAATTTAGTTACAATCTATTTAAATGAAACAATTTTAATATTTGTCAGCCAAAATTTTGTGTGGGTTGTTACGATGGTCCACCCACTACTGGTGAGTGGGCCGTCAAATATACCCGTTATATAAGATCTCATCACTTTCATATTACCTTTTGTAGTATCATATCGCCCCTTGTAGTGCTGAAAGGTAGAAATCTTAGTAGCCGGACGTTATATAACGTTTTGTAAGGAGATGAATTGATATCGGCTGCGCGGAATGGACATATTTCATGCTATCTATGGCTAACTTAGAGTAACTAAATTTGTTTCAGAATTTTAATTGCAGCATTTGTAATTAATTTATAACATAATTAACGCCAAGTTGAGATTTCTGTAAAGTTGCTTATGCCATTAAATAATTAATTTAAGTGATATAAAAATATTCCACTTCGGAATTTTATATATTTTCGCAGGGATTAATCAGGCCCTGTGTACTTGGATTGAGGCCTTGATTTCGGATAGATGAATATAAATGAGGATCTTCGGTGAATCATTTGAAAAAAGACTACTAGAGGTTGTTCTCAAGGAGGTGTTCTCTCACCATTACTTTGGAACCTAGTTGTAAATAGCCTTATAAAATATCTGAATGGTAGGGGCTATTATACGCAAGGATATGCTGATGACATTGTCATCCTTATCCTTGGTAAAGAGTTTGACATAACTTGTCATCTCATGCAGGATGCTCTAAGTTATGTATGTAAATGGTGCATGGATAGGGACCAGAAGGTTAATCCTCTGAAAATCTATCTTGTACCTTTCACATGCAAAAGGAAACGGGAAGGTTTTTTCATACCAAGACTTTTTGATGTTGAAATCAATGTGGCTTCAGGGGTGAAGTATCTGGGCATTTATTTGGACCAAAAACTCACCTGAATAAGCACATTGATGACAGAATTAATGGAGCAAAGAAAATCATTATGATTTGCGGGTGTATGCTTGGTAAATACTGGGATCTACAGCCAAAACTGATGTTTTGGATGTACACAGTCATTGTCAGGCACATTCTCACATATGCCTATGTGATCTGGTGGCATAAGGTGGGACAGAAGACTGTGACTGACTGACTAGAAGGTCTACAAAGACTGGCCTGTCTCTGCATCACAGGAGCAATGTCCACCGCGCCAACCAGAACATTGGAAGTTATGTTGGATCTGACTCCCTTAGACATCCTTATCTGCAGCACTGTCAGATTGACTGCATAGAGAATGAAGTTATAAAACTAATGGTACGATCAGCCTGCTCCCAAAGGGCACAGGGATATTACCGGAAAAATTCAAGATCCTACTTTCCTGATGCCCTCGGACATCATGAAAAAGTCATATATGTTTGAAGGGACATTTGAGATAGTTTTTACAACTAGAGACGAATGGGACAACAACATGTTTGAAACTAAAACAGGAGATCTACACTGGTACACAGATGGATCACTGAAAAACAGTCTTTCAGGACTGGGAGTATGTGGCGTGTCAACAAGAACCAGCTTATTTGTTATCCTTGGGCGATACGCTACGGGCTTCCAGGCAGAAGTTCTGACCATTATCCACTGTATGCGACTAAATATGAGGAAAGGCTACCATGGTAAATGGATTCTCATTTTTAGCGACAGTCAAGCCGCTTTAAAAGCGCTCAATTCTTTCGAAATTAAATCTAAAATGATTTTGGAATGTAGGAACCTTCTTACAGAGCTGGCAACTAGAAACCTTGATGGGTGATCCTTGTATGGGTGCCAGGGCACAAAGGAACTGAAGGTAATGAAAAGGCTGATGAACTTGCTAAACAAGGATCATTTCTTATTTCCATCGGTGCAGAACTTTCTGTGGGATCAATTTTAAGACCGCAAAATCCACTATTCTTATATGGAAAAATAGAGGATGTACGAAGCTTGGCTCAACACTCCTGGTAAAACCCACGCTAAAAATACGACCTGCGGATCATCAGTGAGGATTGCCTCTGAAATTATAAGATGCTCTAGGCAGAAAATACGTTTAATCGTAGGCTTCATAACTGGGCACTACCATTTAAAAAAACACCTCCGTAAAATGGGACTGTTTGAGCAAGGCCCTATCTGCAGGAAATGTCATATGCAAGAGGAAACGGTCAAGCATATCATTTACGAATGCGAGGCCCTTGCCCTCTCTAGATTAACTTCTTTGGACATCATCCATACTAGAGAGTTATACCTAAACTCCATTAAAGGGTTATTGGACTAAATAAAGTGAGTGACCCGAGCAACTGGAACTAGGAAACATTGGGTTTGGAGTTTGCGGTACAAAATGCTGATTAAAGCAGAGATGCTCAATGACATACAAACCCAACTCTAAGAAGAAGAAGAACCAATAATATTTATTAAATACTTGAAAATCATACGTTAAAAGTGTAAAAATTTTTCAAATTCAATATTTTCTGAAAACAAGTTTTAGTTTATTTTAGAATTTTGGCTCAAAAATATAATATAAAATAGGGAGAAATATTTTATTTTATTTATATAAAATGATAAAAAAGAAATGAATATCAAAATATATATTAAAATATAAAAGATTAAGAATTACATATACATATTACTTACACAAAATAAGGAAAACAAACAAAAATTTCAAATATTATTTTTCACTAAAATTAATTTCTCTTATGAAAATAGGATTTTTAATAATGAAATATCCATTGTAAGCTGGCTAAGTCCTGTTATTATTTTGAACGCAATATGACCTGAAATTAAAAACACGCGTTCGCTACTGAGCTTATAGTTTTCATAAAATCGAATAACTAATCTCAGTTTCTTGTTCTTTTATTCATTTCCTTAAATAATGAAAATCCAGCTTTGAATTTGTGTTTTTTAAGGGTCTCCAAGAAACTTATGAATTGGGATTTCCAAGTTTTTTTTATATATTACTCATGAGTAATTTCTTCAATTTGCTCTTCATCAGAATCAGTTTCCACAAAATATTTCATTGAACCAGAAATGTTCTATGGATTTCACAATACGGCAGAAGATTTGCTAATTCTACTTGTCTTCTTTCTTGTATTCGTTCTTCTAAAGCATATAATTTCACACTTAATTTGGTGTTTAAATTTAATTTATTTAACAGAAACTCAATAAACCTTCACTTGTTAATAAATTGGTATCTCATTGCCCTAAGCCTTCAGCAGCCTAAGCCTTAGACGAATCAGACCCTAGTCTTTGTGAAGTTCTGGAAGCTTAGGATATTCAACTTTATTGCACACATAAGAACCACTATTATTCAATGCTAAAACAACATATTATTTTACTGACAAAACTATTCGAATAAAATAAGCAAATCAAATAAGTTTAATATTAGATTTTGCATAATAATGAATTCTTTAAACCGGTTTTCTTAATTAAAAATTGGTTTTAAAATGTGACCAATTTACTGAAGAAAAACTGGTTTATTAAAACCGGGTTTGAAAAACCGTTAATCCCTAATAAAGAATATTAGCATATGTCAGAAACGATACTCATGATAATCTTCCCGTTACAATGGAAAGATAAAACTTAATTTCTTAAGAGGAAATGAATTTTCTAATGAAGAACTTGTAAACTTTCTAATAAGAACATATAGCTTAGTAAGATTTATGTTCAAAGATTCAAAACATTCAATTTAGAAATTAGATAAACAAGGCCTAAATTAAATTTAAATGATGTGCAAAATTATATTGATTAACTATTGAATTACTCAACTATGTAATGAATATTATAATAAAAATATTATAATAAATAAATTCAAATATCATAATAAATTTATTTATTATAGTAAATTTATTTATTATAATATTTTTAGCAGAAAAGAATGAATTAAAAACATTTTTATGGTAAGTTTATTATCAGTATTTTAAAACATATATATATCTATAAAATTTAAGCAGCATATTTTAAAATTTGGCACAACACTGAACCGAAAAATTTTAACTGTGAGCGATGTTTTTAGTTTTTTTTATATTAGGATTGGTTTGTTTTGTTTGCCGATCAGTTTTGCATAAAGTCAAATATGGATTTTGAACTACTAGAGACATCCATACCCGCGAGATAAGAATCAACTCAGGAGTGGTTGAATTGAAGACCACACCGCTAACAATTCAACTTCTTATTCAACAACTCAGTAGCCAATTTCTCATTCCGAAAATAGGAACAAATAATTTATTTCGGCGTTTTATTTATAGATACCGTTGTTAAGTTTTGGTGACTGAAAATGAATTTAAATTAAATAGAATTTAAATTTTCAGCAATCTGTTAATCAAGAATAAATAACTTGTTAAATGACAATTCCTTTTTTCAGAAAGCATAAAACAGTTATAGATTATATCTTTGAATCATATATCTAAAATTTAGAGATAAAAATTGAGTTTAAATATAATCAAGGTGTCAGACATATCAGACACAAATTTGATACTAATGCTAATCAATTTCAATATTTCATTTTTCCTCTTTTCTCTTGTCTCACACTTGTGAGCAGAGCATGCAGTGGAATAATCAGCACTGGCATTCGGTTCAACAGTTTGTGGGTTCGATGATCACTTAGGGATTAGGTGTTTATAGCAACTTGTAATCTACTATAGGAAACTGTATAACATACTCATTTATAAAAAAAACGAGCTTGGAGTTATAATCGAACAACTCATACTTAAGATTTATTTCAGAGTCTATTTAAAAAAAAATAATCTATCTTTCTGTTTATCTTAATAACTAAAAAAATTATGAACTTGACTTACAGTTTCGCTTTCTCTTTTTACAATAAGAGGAATGTATAATATAAAATGAATATATTAATTATCTTTTTTTAGTACATATTTCATTTAGAACTCAGTGGAGGTATAGCATAGAAACTTTACGTAGTTTCAATGCTATCATAATATCCAGTTCTTAATTTTAATATCATATTATTAATTTTAATATCATCCAGTTCTTAATTCTTATGTCATATTTCCAATTACATATTTTTCTCATTGCATGTTACATTCATCCCTTTTAGACTTCATTGTTTTATAAAGGTATTCTATCCTAATGCTAAGAAACACATTTAGATTTCATTTGAATATATCGAATACTTCAGATTAGCATAGCAAAATCCTTCTTTTAGTTTTTTTAATTAATGTATGTGTTAATTATATCATCATAAAAAATGCATTGTAATTGTATAACAAATTACGATGAATTTTGAGAAAGAACAATAAAATAAGGACATAGACAATTTATTATAACAAAATGAAATAGTTTTCTCAATTTATTGATATCTTCGATGCTAAAGTTCGAAATAAATTGGCTGTAGGAAATAGAAAATATATATTCAAACAGTTCTTGAATTTATTAATTGGTTGTGGGGTATAATGGAACTCTTTTGAAAAGCATAGTTAATAAATAACAATTAGGAAGTTAAATATGGAATTTATAAATAATTATAAAAAAAAAGTGCATAAAAGTTTAAAAAAAGTGCTTAAGTTAAGTAAAGTGCATAAAATTTATAAGAAAAAAATATTTCTGAATGTTTTTCATTTTATTTACTGGCAAAAAAAGAAATGTTTATAATTTATTGCTACTTTATCAATTTATAAGTTTTTGGGTTATTCCAGTTAAAAGGAGCATACTCAAGACTAACTTTTACTAATTATAATTAAATAAAGCAAACCCTAACATCATTTTTTAAGAACTTTATATTGGTAAAAATAAAATTAAGTTTTCTAAAACTTTCAGTATGAGAATAATTTAAAAAGAAAAATTAAGTTCCTAATTAAGTTCCTAAAGTCAACATAAAGAATTGTATTTTGAATGAATCATACTGAGGTAATTAAAAAAATCTTAATTAAAAAGTTTATTTTTTAGTTACCTTAATGATTTACTTTAATATGATTTAATGTGAGTTATTTACTTTAATACATGATTCACATGTATACATTTAGGATCTTATTGTTTATGAAACTTATTTAATATCATTTATATATGAATAAATATGATTAAAGCATGTAGGATGAAGTATCAGTTCATCATACATACAAGTTTAAATATAATTTACTCTATTTTTCAATTTTCATGATATTTCTTGCCATCATCATTAAATAGTAGACAAAAGAAAATTATTTTCATTTAAAATTTAATTTAAAAAGCATAATGCATTTTTATGTATAATGCCTCATACTTTTTGAAAAACAACAACACAAACAATGACACAATAAGAAAACTCTGGAGCCTCAGATTTTAAACCGAATCTAAAAATAATGACTTTTATGACTTCACAATTCCTTTACCGAAAAATAAGTTTGCAAAAATGAAAAAGCTTTTTCATAACAATGCTAATAAGTTCCAATTTGTTTTCGAAAAAGCTATACATTCTAGCAAAAGCTTTTTTGACGTTTGCATTTGTTTTGTCATCCTTAAAATAAGCTAATTAAATCTTCGAGATAATCAGAAATTGTTTAATTTTCTTCAATGCCATCAAAATGTATAAAATAACACAAAATATTCTTCCCTTTTTACTAATTACACTAATTTCACTCTTCTTTATAAAAAAAAAAAAAAAAAAAAAAAAAAAAAAAACCTAGCAGTTTTTCTAAGAATTGTTAAATCTCCATGTTAATAACGAATACTTATTAAAATTTTTTTAGAATTGTTGTATAATGTCTGGTTATTAGGATTTTCACTTTTTCAGCACTACAAGGTGCGGAAATAAGGGCACTTAATATAGTGGGGTACCCAGTGAGTGTGCCGTAGTAGCGCCGAAGGTGGGTTTTAGAATCAGATATTTAGAAGCAGGCACCAAGCACAAGACCTGCCAAATTTGGCATGCCACCCCAAAGATATCATTTCACATGGAGGACATTGCGACGTCGAAAGTGTCTCAGTATTCATTAGCAATCAGGACGGATCTTCTGTTGGATTGGGATTTGAATCACTACATTCTGATATAGAGAACCAAACAACCAGACCACCGCGGCCTCAGGCACGTAGAATTACTTATTCTTATTTTGCTTTAAAAGATTTTGATTAATCCTTTGAGATACCTAATAAACAACGATGCGTCAAATTTGGATTGAAAATAGCGAATATAAAATTATGTAATTATCCTTGAAATCAAAGAATATATTGCTATTGAAGATCTTTTACCCTTTTTATCCCGATTTCATATTGTTGGAGAAAGGTCAATTTTTTAATAAAAACAGTTAATCCTTTGACGTAAAAATGAATATGTATAACCGATTTGGTTGAAATTCCCAAATATATAAAAATTTCTTAATAGTCATCTTTTATATCCTATTAATTTATTAAGAAGTCTAACAATTTTAATGCTAATTAATTTTTTCCAAATGATAAAAAATATGTGTGGGCTAAATTTTATTCGAATTAAATCAATCTTTCAAAGAAAGAAAAGAAAAAGGGAGGGGATTTTAAAAATTACGTTTTTTCTCTTTATCTTCTATGCGATGAACTCAATTTATTAATAAAATAATTTGTAAGATGAGAAATATGTATTCCACTTTTTGTTTGAATTCTTTGTAGAACTTGGAGTTCTAAAATATTCAAACAATCCATGAAACATTCAATTTCACTTGCATTTATTGATTTAAGAGAGAGCTTCCTTTGATATTATCTACACACACTACATAAACTTGATTCCAAGCGTGGAGAATTAAAAGTCTTTATTAAAAGTTTTCAGTGGTATCTGATAAAATAAATGCAGACAGGTAGCAATGTCGTAAACAAAATTTAAATTATTTTCTATCGACCTTTACTGGTCTGATTTTATTCATGTCAACAAAAGGGATTTAAAACCAATATATCTCCAAACTACTTTGGCAGTTCTTGATGATATATATATAGTTCTATGATTGATGGAATAAACTTCACGAACTTCACTAAAATTCTGCTTTGACAAAAGTATCTACAGGAAACAGATGATTTATTGCACCATTTATCAACTTCTCATCAGTGTGAATTGATTACTTCTTTCTCACTGATCTTTGAAGATATGTTATCTCTCTCAAAGCACAATTAACACAGGGAGTTTATCATATTTTTGATTCGAAGTAAGGAAAATAAACTGACTTTTTTTTTTTTTAAATGGTTTTAATTCAATGTATGAAACCAATTAAACATATAATTCATTTAATTTTTTTTAAAGAAACACATGCATTTTAATGTAAAAATGCATAAGGAGACATTAGTTCTTTCATTGTTAAATACTAAAAAAAACTTTTTTGGTAAAATATTACATAATAAATAACTAACTATTGCAATGAATGACAGGTAAATCTCGTCATATATATATATATATATATATATATATATATATATATATATATATATATATATA
>JAPDSC010021727.1:0-13584 GCA_026290005.1 Latrodectus geometricus | reverse complement strand
TAAAAGAAAAATATAATTTTTACTTGCCTTATTCATTTTTAAGTCTGGTCAATAAAAATAAGTCACATCTTGAACAAATCAATAATGTTTAGAGATTAAATACTATTTGACAAATTATATTATTTTTTCAGTTTCTCAAAAAGAGAAGTATAAGGCAACAACAATCAACAGTGACTCTCTCACAAAAAATTTATGCGGCCATACTACTTGTTTACAGCATCCTATATTTAATTCTTATAATACTACTTCAACAAATGTTTACTAATCTGATAGAATTAATCATAAGTTGTATCTTTATCATCCATATAAATCAAAACTATTTCCTATGCTAATAGTTCCTTTTACAGAATAACACAGAATAATTAATTCTGCAACATTTGAACACTCGATTTCGATAATGATGATTTAATGCAGAATTAATGTTCCATTTCTCTTTTCGAGAAAGAATATGCAAACGATTTTCATTCGGTGACAAAATGTCTGCCTTATCTTTACATCGAAGAGATTCGTTTTGCTTTAAAAAAACTTTCATTTATGTAATATATTTTGACGAGCAATTAAATAGAAGGGATGATTTTAAATGAAACATAAATAATGTGTACGCTTAAAATTGTACTCCAATTTTATTTTTTTCATTTAAAGAGAAAATAGTGGATTCTAAGTTATAGTAATTCTTAACAGATTATGTTATCAGATTTATATTATTTATAATGATTTGATAGTAATTTTTATGTATTGAAAATGGCATCAATTATTTTGAAAGTAGGAATTTTTTAAAATATTATTTCTTGTTGTAAGACATAAAATGATTTTTTTCCTCCTATTTATTCCGTACAATGTCAACAATAAATAAAAAAAAATATTAAAATCTACAATCATCAATATAAAGAAATTTAAAGATTATTTAAGAATAGATACTATTTTTATGGTAAGGGGATATTGCTAATTAATTCTAGGCTCCATATATGCCTGTTTCACTTTAATATTTAGGCATGTAACATGAAGAAAGATAATTTTCTTTTTCTACTACATGTTAAGCTTTATTGCTGTGAAATTCTTTTAGAAACTTATAAAAGTTATTAAATTATATTACGAAAAAATGTCAATGATAATTAATAAAATAATATTATAGATATTAATATAAACTAAAGTTTAATAAAAATTATCTGTCAAACATTATCATGCCTCAAACATAAAGGAATTATCATTATTTGAATGTATGTCATTATGAAGTCATAATCAATCATTTATAATATAAAAAATATTAAAGTTTGAATTATAATAGGAAATATAAAAAACGCTATTATTAGATGCATTAAGAGATTCTAATTGGAGTGCAGCTCAAAAAATAAATACTAACACAATCTTTTAGTTACTAAATCTCACCACATTTTAGAAAAAATGTATATTAAGTTAAAATATATATATCATTTTAATCGTTATTTTAAATGTAAGAAATATTATATTTAAATTTATAGAGTATAGTTTTAAATATAAGAAGTAAAATTTAAAAATAATTTTTTTATTTAGGTTATAAAATAATTTTAAAATATAATATATCATACATCTATTTACTTACAAAATATTTAGATTCATGTATTTCCATTAATTCATGAAATTGACATTTGGATTGGAAACTTGCTTCGTATGGCTCATACCGACGTGCCATCAAAACTTGTATTTCTTTTTAAAAGTATATAGGAATATACTTAAGTTAGTTATATGTTCTACTGAACAATAATGATACATAATAGTATTGAAAATAAAAAAAGATAGCAGTAGTGAAAATATATATTCTATGATATCGCCCATCATTCTCACATCTTTTTCCTTAGACCATTCAAAACTCAGAACTTCATTTACATTTTTATCTAACTTATTAAAAAAAACGTGCACATATTTTTCTTTCTCTTCTAAAATATGAAAGCCGTTATTTTAAGCAATAGAGAAGTTTCTCTGAAAAAAGATAGAAAAAATGTTCTCCATAAAAATATCTCGAACTTAGTCTGGACTGCTTGAAAAATCCCGAAAATGGATCTGAGTAGGGAAGAGAGACATCGTTCTTCATATTGGCAAAGTAGTAAAGTAATATAGGGGGCAATTAAGGGGAGTCATTTAAAGTCTATTGACCAGCTGCCAAATAGGTTTTGTCTGGACGCGGTATCCTATCGTTTAGGGGAAAATGAAAGGGAATTTTTCCCTTTTCTGGGGAAATTCAATTTAATTAGTGGAAATGAATCTTTACTTGTCATCAGATAGGGTAAGGGTTAATTTCGCTATATATATATAATTTTACTTGAGATATAAAACTGAAGGAAGACTCTGATATTAAACAAGGATTTGCTTTATTATGTTTATGACTTAAGATTTATTTTATAGATGACTTTAGATTTATGGTGTTATATATGAAAGTTTATTAAGCAGTGTCTTATAAGATAGTATTAAATTTTATTTTATGAGAATAAAAGAGCGGGTATTTAATTTCTAAAAATTTACGTTTTTATATGACAATGAATATTTTAGTAATGTTAGTCAAGATATAGGAAATTTTAAATTTCTAACAAGTATACTTTTGCAGTAAGTTATATTTATAAAAATGACAATAATAACATCTTTTTAAAATTACGTAGGGCAAAAACTTCTTTTTTTATAATATAATAAGTCTAAATATGCATGAAAGTGATAAAAAGTTATCAAGAGTTTTTGCCTTTTTAAATTTACATATAAGTGTGGCACATAAAATCCTAATACTAATTTAATGAGTTTTAGAAATTATTAATCCTATATTTTTAGTCTATATTGCATGAGATTCTTTAAAGACAAAATTAAAATATTTTATAGAATTATTTGATAAGTTTCATAATAGATAGACTGCGAACGACAGCACTATTCATAATGACAGTTGAAGCATCAAAATCTCTAACATCGAGTTTAATGTTCTGATGAATGATTTCAGGAAAATGAAAAGAAGAATGAAAATGTATGTTGAAAAATATCTTAAAACTTTATACTATTAATATTTAAAAAATAAATAAAGGTAGTGGTAAAAACTATTTAAAGTAAATACATTTTTACAAAAGGAATTTTACAGAATATTGTGTCCCTGTTTGATACCAATAATTTAATAATTTCTTTAAATGCTATTTTAATAATTGATTTTTATAACACATTCAATAATTGGGTACTAGTTAAATCAAAGTGATTTAAATTAACAAATTTCACTTCAGATATTCATAAATATTGAGGTAATTTCGGTATATAAAACACTTTTTCCTTTTTCAACAGCTAATAAAAACAACTTTAGAACTCATACGTCTAATCTTGTGGATTCCATGTTTTCCATAAGAAGTACATATAAAATACTTCTAAAAATTCTAAATAATACGAATAGCTTTTACTAGGGTAAAAGCTATTCGTGATAGAAATTATTTATCAGTGTAAATAAAAAAAAACTCATAAATTTAATAGTATCAAGTTACCGCGATTGTTCAAAATAGTTTTAAACTTATTAGATAAATTGCCACAAAACATTAAAAAAGATCACACGCGTTACTTTTAGGATTTATTTGACACACTTTTTAAGTTTTAATAAATAAAAGTAAAATATAATATTCAGAATTAACTCTTTAAATTGTTAGTTAAAAGCTTTATTAATTTTTAATTTAACTTTTAATTGTATATTAAAAGTATTAACTGAATTAAATTTTAATTTAATTGTTTGGCATTAGAAATAATATATAATTCCATAATAAAAGAACTTTATTTTGAAACTGTAACTCCCGAAATATTTTTATGATAAAAAAGAAGTTAATTGTTCAATTTATTTCCGCAAGTTTTTCAAAATTAAGTATAATAATTTCTCATTTAAACAATTTAATAAAAGCATAAAAGCACGTTTAAAACATTCATACATGTGAAATGGAACTAAATTAAAAGAAATTATTAAAATCTATAAACATATATTTAAAAAACAATTAATAATGGAATTTCCTTTTATTCTAAATTAATATGAAGACATAAAATTATATTTTGTAAATAAATTTTTTTCATTCAAAAACGTTCTGCAATTGTAGTGTAATAATAATAAAAGAATTTATTATTTTTATAAATTCATTATTCACATAACTAAAATTAAAATTGAACTATTTTTTTCATATTCTACAAATTTATTTGAATTATTCAGCATAACAAAAAACCAAAAATGTACATAAGCGTTATAAATTATAATCAATTACGTAACAATAACAAAGATATTAAAAAAATATTTAGTGAAAAAACATCTGATGTTTAATTTAAATCACAAAGAGTGTTATCTGATAATTTTGTCGCCGAATGTTAAATGCGTTTATGACTCTGCAATTTATTTAAATTTATGTATCATTAATGTAAACTTTGTAAAAAACCATATGAATTAAAATAGAGAAACATACATTTAAAAACGTCAAAAATATACAGGATGATTATAGCTAATATTCCGCTTTCAAATTGGTATAAGATACTAATTACTCATTAGAAGCACCTAATAATGCATCTAAATGACAAATTTGATTAAAAGAAGATAAAATTAATTGAAATAGTGACCAATAGATAGAGTTGTTCATGAGATAAAAGCAATTTAAAACGATATTTTAATATCTTTTGAGAAAAGATTGATTTATTTGAAATGATTTTTTTGAATATATTTTTAACGATTTTTTATATTCCGGGTGCCACATAGGGAGCGGATCATGTATTTTTTTTTATACATACAAATAAAATAAACATAAAAAAACTTATCAGTATGGAACAAAAACTAAAATTATGCAAAAAAATAAATGCACATAATATGTAATATTTCAATGGACCTGTTCCATGTTTTATTTGGAAATAGGAGGAAATATCTGTAGCAAACACAATTTCAAATAAGCATCAGTTTAAACTTGCAGACTGAGGAAGTAAGCAGATAGGCTTCGAAATTGGATGCAACAATGCTTACTGACGAGTGTCAATTCAGAAAAGTCATCAGGCATATTCTGGTTTGTTGAGAAAGGAAGATAAATATTCCCCATATATTAAGAAAGAACTATATTGATGAGCATTTTATGATAATCCCTGGAATAAGTGTAAGTGGATGTACGTGCATGTTAAGATTAAGGTAATATAAGGTACAGACAAAATAAAATAGAAGTACTTCCTGTCTTATTTTATTTGCAGCTGTTGAGGATTCATTTCTTTTGAGTTTTAGTGATAAGAGTCCCATAATTTTCTTATCGAAAACACATTTCAAGCTTTTGTCGTGGTCAGCACGCTCATAATCTGATTTAGCGTGTTTGGTACACACTAAGATGATGTATTACCAGGATTTTGCAACTTTGATTTAATCTTTAGGTCATGGAGATAGCATATCTTTACGAATACAAAGCTATTTCGAAACAGCTTATTTAATTTTAATCTCTATCTTTGATTTACAGAATATTTACTAAGAAATAACCTTTTTCATTTTATTTTGTCATTTTCTCAAATCTTAACAATTAAGCCACACACATATATATTGAAGATAGTTCGATTACTATCTGAAATGGTAAAAAAAATGTATTTAGACTTGAAAACATTTCCACAACAGAATTAATTATATTTAACGTATAAAAGTAATTTTGGAAACTCTGAATACTTTTTGATCAACAAGCACAAAATAGGAAATACATTTTTTAAGAGAAAATGAATTTAAATAATTCTATATGTATTTTGTGTATAGTTAAAATACGCTGCATCA
The DNA here is from genome assembly GCA_026290005.1 of Latrodectus geometricus. Lineage (NCBI taxonomy): Eukaryota > Metazoa > Arthropoda > Arachnida > Araneae > Theridiidae > Latrodectus > Latrodectus geometricus. The sequence continues at coordinate 7,832 of JAPDSC010021727.1, read as the reverse complement.
CTATAGAATAAAACCCTGCCTAGCTACAAGAGAAATACATTTTGATTGGAGAAAATTAACTTTAATAATTTGATATGTATATTCTACTTATGTAAAATACAGAGTTTATTTACTTCGTAAATAAAAGTTATTTTTATTTGTCTATAAAAAGTATAATTATATTTTGAAAATATAAATTTGCACTCAGCTAAATGGAAAGTTAGATTTTTGCCGGTTTTTACTCTAAATCATGTAAATCAAATTTTTTTTTATCAAACTATTATTATGTATTAATTTTTTACGTACTATCTAGCTACGCAAAATAAAATGAATTTTTAAACATTGCTTTGAAATAAAGCTTTTTAAATAAATCCTTAAAAATACAGGAAGTAAAACATACAATGTGTAACAAGTAATAATAGTATTATATAGTTAAAGCTATGTTTTATTAATAACGGTCATACAAAAAATTCAGTCATATATTTTTAATTTCTTTTCATATGAAAATTTTCAATAAATACGAAATTAAAATTTGTTAAAAATTATAAAAACTTTACAATTTTTTCATTACTTTTACGTAAAATTACTTCAGAATGAATTTTTAAATACTAAAATAATTATGTGATATTGCATGAATAATCTACGCAGAACATTTTAAATTTCCATAGTTTCAAGAAAATATGTAGTTACAATTTACAAAAATGAATTATTTTCATGTTTTAAAAAGTATTTATAAGCATGTGAATATGTAAATAATTCTGCAATATTGTTTCAAAGTAGTTTGAAAATTTTGTGTTTTAAAAATCTTTTATTTTCAATAAGCTAGAATTTATGTTTTTCTTTAGTAATATAATTAGTTATTATTTAGCATCGGAAGACCACTTATTTTTGGTGGAGTTGTATTCAGTAATTAATTTAAATATTAGTATGAGAATACACAACATCAAAACTAGACTGATTTTCACACATGTTATTAAACTAAAATCTTAAATATTTAAATGGTAGCTTTTCAGTTTATTATTTTGTTTTATGCTCCATGCTTAACAAGGTTTCAATTTTATGTTTAACTAGGAAAATAGGATTTGAAAAACTAACTTATTGAAAGATTTTTAATCTCTCTAAAGGATATATGATAAAATTTTTATTCTTTAAATCATCATTAAGTCTGTATAATTGGTTATTATGGTAATTAATAGTATACTAAACTTATTGTAAGCAATTTTAGCAACAATTTGCTGCTTTTAGACAAATTAAATTCCACCTTCAAAAAAAAATTACTAAATTAACTTTAAATTTAAAATTTGGCTTTAATTATTACAGAAGACACGGTTATTGATTCCAAAGTACTTATTTAAAATAAATTTATATAAAAAATATTTATTTAAAATAACAGTTTGTATTTAGTATATAAGATTTCTATTCCTTATATGATAGAGCTACTACAAATACTTACTGATATCTATCATGTATATGTGGCCATTTTGCTTAGACATATTGAAAAAACTATAACATTTTAGAAATTAAAATGAATACAGTATTCAGACCAAAAACATTTCTCTAACGAAAAAACTATCAACGAATAAAAAATAGTGATAACAATATTGCTAATGCAATCGGAATGCTAGTTCCAATCAATACATGCATTTTTTCTTTCATTTTTATTGTTTTAGGGATTAATGGAACGCAGGAGGGGAGAGAAAGGGGAAAAAAAGCAAAAACACATGCTTCGTAGGGAACCTGGTACTCTTAGGAATAGCAAACGAAACCTATTTTTTTTCTTAATAACAACAGCTCTTACAATCAACACGGAAAAAAAAGGGAAAACGAGGGGTGAGTTACATATCTCACACTGCCTCCTTCCACCCCGGATCCACTTAGATAAAACTGCAGGATACTAATGGAGAATACGAAGAGCTCCCCCTTTTCCTCCTACCCCGCTGCTATCGAAAAGGAGCGTACGCGATCACGTCCACAGACGGTCTTGAGAAAGATAACGCCAAGAATTGCCACGACGTCTCCTGAAAAGAAGTAGCTGTTTTTATTTTGGTTTGGCTCTCTTATCATTCCAGGGGAAAATTGTTGAGGGAAAATCCCTCCAATGCTACGTGAGGGTTGGATTACACAGTTCAGGATAACGTATAGATTAGTAAATATTGCTGACAATTTTTCACTGAAAGGGATTTCGGTTTTGAATTGCTATATCGAAAATCGTTAAGATGTTTTCAGATAAAGACATAAATATAAACTCGAAATCCCTTACAGCAAAAGAAGTCGCGGGAGATTTAAGATTTGGGAATTTTTATTAACTTTCTCCGTACAATAAAGATTTTACTTTTATAAATAACCTTACTACCGACTCATTTTTTTTAAGCTTTCTGTGATTTTTACGTTAAATGATTTTCTATAATGCGTTATTCAAATTTTTGACATTTAAACTTGTGCATGCTTACTTGATATTTAAACTTTATTAATGCAATATATTTTTATTTTTTAAAATACATGTAGTATTTATAACTTTAAATTAAATGATAATATAATCTACATATTTTTCGTTTATCATTTTTTATAAGATTGTGCTCAAATTGATTTTGTCTGAACAAAATCGAGTCAAAATTTTAAAATCTTACTATGATAAGAAGTAACTACTTTTTATTATATTGAAGAAATTTTTGAGGATTTTAAATAAATCAACATATATGTATGAATTTCTTTGCAACATTCTATAATACATCCATTGGATGGGCTTATAACATATCTTGTAAATGGGAAAATTTCGATTTGTAAGATTCTTACAATTGATTAAATGATTTTTCACATTTAGGTAGCAAAAATAACGATTAGAATTGTACTCCGTAATCGATTTTTTTTAGTCTTTTAATCTTAGTGACTGAATTACATTTTCAGAATATTTTTCAACAAGTCATGAAAGTTTATTAGTGATTGTTCTAACTTGTATTTAGTGATTGTATTCATGATAAAATGCTCTTAAAAAAACATATTCTTAAATAGAAAATATTTCGCCTAAATTTATTCCTTTTAGAAATAAAAGCGAATTATTTCATTTGAAGGTTTATTAATCTTGTTTGGTAGCTCTTTATTTTTAAAATTAAGAGAAAACATAGCAATTCTATAAAAAATTTTCACTCAGGTTAAATTAAGTAAAATGTCTTTAATATCCAAACCGACTATTACTTTTATATCTATTTAATTAAATGAAATTTGGTAAATTAAGTAAATCCTAACATTTTTAATAAACTTGCCGTATTTAGTGCAAATTATCTTTTTTTCTGCAAATGTCTTTCATTTTTAATTTTTCTATTATTTTTTTAAATGTTACCTAAAGTCTAAAATAATTTCTGTTAAAATATGCTGTTCATTAACATTTTAACGTATGGTTAGTTAAAAAAAATCTTTAAAACAGTTTACAGTGTAGAAATTAAGCCTGTTAAGCAGAATTTCTTTTTATTGCTGGTCTAAAGCAACTTTTTTGAAGGTCTATGCATACAACTCTTTTGAAGGATATGAATTACGGTTTGACTGGTAAGAGTATTGCTGACTCGTATAATGTAGCTTAGAAAATATTTTACCAGGAAATGAATTAATACATGACATATTTCCAGTTTAAACATAAAAACAAAATGTGTTTTATCATATTGTACTTACACAAACAGTTTTAATTTATCTTTGTATCACTCATACATTTTTAAAGTAGTGCAGTAAAACTTATTAAATTTTTCAAAATGATATTTTTTATGTTTAACAAAATTTAAATTATTATTTAAAGTATTATTCAACACAAGAAATGTGAAAAATGAGAATTTTGAAATGGGGGAAATGGATTGTAATTTTCTATTATTATTATTAGTATTGACGGAAGTTTTTTGGCATTTCTTACTTTGAAAAACTATTAAAAAATCAGATTTTTCATTTGTGAAATATCTTAGATAAATGAGTGAAATGTCTAATGAAAAAAGAAGTAGAATTTGAAATTTCTTTAGAACCATCGCATTTCTAGAAATATTTTAAAATGCAAAACCATAAAGTCGCTTAAAATCTAGCCAAAATTTAGACAAAAATTAAGAATTAAATTTTCAACTTTTAATCAAATTGTAGCCTTTTCAGTTTATGTTAGAAATAAAAACAAACATATTAAAGAAACTTACAATTTTTCCTTTTTATGCTTCATTTCGTTGGCAGACATTAAAAATTAAGGACTCTTTAATATAAATTCAATTGTACAACGAACCATATTACTTAAAAGCAGTTGAATATCATTATATGAAATAGTTTAATTTAATGCATAAGTGGAGGATATAGAAATTAATGCAAATGGCATTCTATTAAGGGAGAAAAAATGTTTCTCTTGTTGATTTTGATGATTTAAGTACAGAAAACATTTTTTGTGACATAATATTTCGTAAATAGAAAAATTCACATTTATATTCATGCACTTTACATTCATTAACAATGGAAAACTTTGCATGTTTATTTTTTTATACCCTTTTTGAATACTTGCCAATTTTTTCTCATTCTGCTTTTTGAAAGCCAAGGCGATATCCTAAGAAATTCGAACTGCAAATATAAAGTTAGCAAAATGCGATTGCATTCAAAAGTAGACAGACGACAAATAAACAAGATCACGATCCGTTTCTGCAGGCTCCAGAAATCATTTGATATAAATAATGCAACCCTTCTTTTTCTCATAACTGTATTCGACACGAGATTTATAACCGGATTCTGGAAAAATGACAGCAATTCGTTTCTTTGGCTGGCGCACACTTGAAGACAGAATGTCTCCACATTTTGCTTTCCATTTTTCATCAGGCGATATCAGTGTATTCTTACTTGGTTAATTTGTAAATGACACCAAGACGCAATGTTACTCATCTATTCTTCGATGAGTGGCTCTCGTTTTTCATAATTTATTTCCAATTTTGAGAATTTAATAGTACTTATCGAATCAAATCCATATCAAATTACCAAAAATGTCAACCAAAAAGAATAATTTAAATATTGTTTTGAGTTCTCAGATTATTACTATTAAAAAGAGAGAAGTTATGATTTTATTTCTAACATACTAATACTAAATTAATATAATAAATGTATTCCAAAGCATTTTGGATTTAATTTTTTTATATAGTTTTTTACCGTAAAAATTTCTTTTTTACGTTTGGCAATAAAAACATTTTTAATTTTTTACAAGAAATTTTATTTGAGCTTATGTTTTCCACCAATAAGCTCAAGTATCCTTGTTAAAATTAATCAGTTTCAAAATTTCGAGATGGTTAGCTGAATTTTTAGGTTTTGGTCAGCAAAAGTATCCAAAATTTCATAAAACATAAATACTAAAAACCTTAAATTTTTTTATAAAATTTTAGGTTTTTAAATATTTTATTACAAAAAATATATTGTGTTTTTATAAAGTAATTAAAAAAAGATATTTTAAATTCAATTCTGAAACATGTCAGAATCTATTTTACGATATCAAACTTTTAGGTAACATTTTTCTCTGCAAATTTCATTATCATATTTAGGTAATTTCTATTTTTCCTTACTTATCAAGTATTCTGCAAGAATTCCGTTGAAATTTATTTTATTTTATTTCAGAAATTCATTATAAATTATGAAATTCGTCTTTAAGACTGTATTTTTACTCATTTGAATATACAAACCATTTTTGTAACAACATCTGATTGTTATATTTGACAACTAATGAATTTATATTTAATGGGTATTAAATTTTAAGTTTTATAGAGCCGTAATATTAAAAAAAATAAATAACAAAAAAATTTAAACTCACAAAAAACTAAATTTACAGAAAATAAAAAATAAATTTTACAAAAATTTAAAAGAAAAAATGAAACACAATTTCTTTTTCCTATCAAATTTTAACTATGAATCATACAGAATTTTTGTTGTCTCAGGTAATTTCTCTTTTTATTTATTGTAGTTTAATTGCATGGATAAAATTTTTTTAAAGTTTAATTTTATCGATAGAAAATACAATTCAAAACTTTAAGAATTTCAGATCGTATGACATGATTTCATCCTGCCCAATAATAATTCCACAATTGAAAATACGAATACAAAATAATTTAGTTAATTGAGATACATATACAAATTATTTGATGTTTACTTAGCTCAAAAATGCATAGACGAATTTGTGAACAGTTTATTGATATTCAGTAAAAACTGAGTTGCTTTCTTTAAGTCTACAACTACAATTAAGAAAAATATCTTTATAAAAGTTTGATATTGTTACTTGAATTTATAACAGGGTAGTGATTTACTTGTAGAAAGTTTTAAAATGGTACTATTTTAATTTCTACAATGAAAATTATTTTTATTGAATACAAAAATGAATTTATATAAATTATAAAAATATGGCTTTATAATTGAGAAAAATTATCTCTTTGGATGCTAACAAAATAACATTGTCAGCTTTAATGTATAATTTCAACAAGTAATCTATCCCAAATGGTGATTTCTATTTCTTCATTGAATTTATATTAAGTATACATTTATCTTTTTGAACAAAATTTCTCGTAAGATATCTAAAAATAATTCACAGAAATCATTGTAGAGTTATTGGCGAACAAACACTGTTATTTTAGAACATTTCAATAAAGGTTAAAACTAACTCTCGAAACGTATGAATTTTATCCACAAAAAAAATTAAATAAAAGACAAAATATATTTTAGAAATGTTTCCTTCCTAAAGCAAAATTAAACAACCTGGTTGAAAAATATCAACTTTATGGAACCATTTTTACATTGTTGGTTCTATTTCTGTTGGTAAAATAAGAGGAGCAAAAGCGCTTATCTTTTAAATCGTTTACTCACCTTAAATGCCGCTGTGATTATATCAGTTGACTTCAGAAGATTTTTCAGTCATTTAAGAGATAACGCGTTTTATGATAAGTTTATGACTCGTGCAGGAGAAAAAAATTCTTTTTAATCAGTGTTAGTGAAAGGGAGACTTTTATGGTTCATGGTGAGCAAAATGTAATAAAATCACTCGCGAATCCTCTTTTAATATTGTAATGCCCTTGATAATGAGCTAAAAGACGTAGTGTGAGGGATATGTAGAAATTTTTAGTACGCTTTTTTGTATCTTTGTTTATTTTAAGCCTAAAGGTATATTATAAATAACCAGAAGATTAAAATAAATCACTTATTGCTGCATCTGTAAATAATGATAGGTTTTTACTAAACGTATCACCATACGGCAGTTATAATATCTGTTAGTTTAAAAGCTAATAAATAGATAATTTATATAACTGAATTTAATTATCTTTGACGGCTTTACCATACTGTTTAAGCAAAATAATTATATGAAAAATAAATTAAATATTATAAGCTTTTCATTTATACTTCAATATTTCATTAAAAGATAGATAAAGTTTTATCTGTATTAAATTTTACCTCGATTTAAAATGAAATAAAAAGTTTCTTTAAGGAATTTGCATTAAAAGAATAAATAAAATTATTCACAATATGAAAAAGTTTTAAAAATATTTACATTTATCTTATAATTTTAAATATAGGTAAATACTAATTTACATTTAGAATTTTCAACCTAAACAGTAATCCAACTTTTATTGGCATTAAATCGCTTCATGTTATAAAGAATAACTATCAAAAGATTAAAACCTGCTAAATATTAAAATAGTTATTAACCATTGAAAACAAATATGAGTTATAATTAGGACTGAAGTTGCTGGAATAATTGGCTGGGAACAATTTATTACGAAATTTTTCTACTTTTAAGGTTATTGTTCCAAAATAGCAAGTTTTATACCAAGGAATTTATTAAAAGTAAAATTTGAAAATAATAAATAGTATTAGCCCTA
>JAPDSC010021721.1:17665-42047 GCA_026290005.1 Latrodectus geometricus | reverse complement strand
ATATATATATATATATATATATATATATATATATATATATATATATAAAGAAGTCTAATTTTTTTTTATTTAAAATTATACATTTTGCAAAATAAATTAAGCAACAGCTACTCAAAATCATGTTTTTTTATCTCGAAATAAAATTTCACGTATTATCAGGATAAAAACAAATAAAATAAATTCGGAAGGTTTTAAAAGTTTGTTATTTGTAGTAATGAAGCTTTTGAACGGACACATTTTATTTGTTTTTGCAAAGCATTTCGGTCTGACAACATATTGAGGAAGGTGGTGCCGCATTTACAGAATAGGGAAAGAACAATAACTTTTTTTTAAAAGTTGAAAAAAAAATTAGTACGTAAAAATTAGTAACTCATTTTTTTTTAAAAAAAAGATGTTATTTTATTATTTATCGTTTACACTGTAGAAATATTGAAAAAAGAGGAATTCCGATTTCAAAAATAATTCAATTTTCTCTCTTCGTAGCATCCCAGCAATTATTTCAAAGAGAAGAAAGAGGCAATTTTTTTCTTGAAGCAAAAACTTTGAATTTGACTGTCATACTCACTAAATAATCGGCATCTTATCATAAACTGCTTTATAGAGACTTCAAGTTGGCATTATTTATGTTTTAAATTAATAATAAACACTGATATCAAAATTACTAAAAGAAACAATTTTTATTTCGAGTAAACCAGCCACGAACATTCTGCCTTATATTTCATAACATTCATGCTGTTTTTTTTTTTTTTTTTTTTTTTTTTTTTTTTTTTTTTTTTTTTAACTGGATATTATATAACAATAGTTTCATTCCATTTTATGCAATCTTTTTTAATTTAAACCTGAAAAAGTATTCAAAGCAAAAACAATGATGATTGTATTTATACAGAAAAACTTGAATTTATATATAATAAACCAAATGTAAACACCAGTAATGTATTTAATAAATATCTACTAAATATTAAGGAAATTAAATAAAATTAAAATATTATTTAATTTCCTCGAATATTTAGTAAACAAAGAAATATATATTAAACAAATATTTATTAAGTAATATTTATTAAACAAAGAAATATATATCCGTTTTTAAAATTTAATTTAATTTTTTAATTATAAAAATGGTTTTCTTAATTATTTTATAATATTTTATAAATATATACAAAATATTATCCTATGTTTGCTACACAATAAATAAAATAGTACAAGAATTTTATAATTAAAAAATAGTCGATTCATCGTACTGCACATATTTTCATTGGTGCAAATTCCTGTAGTTTGAAATACATACTTACGCATAAATGCATACATACTTTATTAGACAAGAATAAATGTATCTACTCATTGAACAATGCTTTATTTTATTATTATCTCAATAAATTAATGTGATTAATTAAAAATAATCAATTGAATTTATAATTAATAAATTTTACATTTAAAACTTAATAATAGAAAATCAAAAATAATTTATTAAAATTATATGCATTGATACTTTTTAAAATTAAAAAAATTTACAATCTTATCTCTTGTATTACATATAATACAAATATTTGCTTAAAAGTATTTTAATATAATTTCATTGGTTTTAAACACTAATGTTAATGAAATTTTGGGTGTACTATTTGATTTAATTTAATTAATAGTTTGCACTTTTCATTTAATTTTACAGAGGATATTTAAAATCAGAGTAATGTTATTTAATTGAATACAAAAAATAACTTTTTGTTAAGTATATTCTGACAAATGTATTCCTACCGTGAATACTTGACATTTTTATCGCTCTACAAAAAGTTATATTAATACTTATAAAAGTAATTATAATTATTAATTAACTTTGATTAATTAATAATTAAAATATATTAATAAATTTTTCTTTTCCCAAAGAAATACCGTTTATTCTACATAATGCAAAATTCGATTTTTTTTTGTCTGTACTATACGTACTTGTTAAAAGTATTTGAATGTTGTGAAATTTTGGATTCAAAACTAAAGCCCGCATTTCTAAAACATGTAATTTTATTTTAAATGTAATGTAGAAATAAAAGCAACATATAAATCATGGGTTGCCAAGACGTCGTCCGCGGTCGACCGGTAGACAGCGAAGACATTTTAGGTAGTCCACGCAACAATCTCGATAATGACCTAGGATATTAACAATTTAATTTATGACTTATGACATAGAATCAATGAATTATTTAAAATATAAATTTACTACAGTCTACGCTTCAAAACCCAAAACAAACTGTGCAAAGATTTACGATTTAAAGATTTATGATTAAAGGTTTACGATTTAAAACCTAAAACGGACATGATTAGCGCGATTAAAACATTCAAAAAAAACTATAGAAAGGTATGGATTTTAATTAAGAAAACATGAATTGAGAAACTTCGAAAACATAGAGGAAGAGTGCATCCATAGTCCAAACCGACACCACGAAAATTTCGCTTAATACTTATTTGTTTTGTTTCAAGAATTTGAAAGAAGATTTGCTAACTTAATTTAGTTGAAAGAAATACTCAATTTTATGATATTTCCGTTTAATGAAAATGTCAACATTGATGGAGTATCTGAAAAAATTGGACATTTAATAGATATCACATCAGACACGATTGAGGCAGGAATTATTAAATTAAGATGCGATATATTTCTTAGATCAAGAGCATGTATATCGATACTGATTTTTGGAAATTAATTTCTGAGGAAACATTTCCAAATATTTACAAATTGATTTTGTATTTGAAATCATTCTTTGGATCGGGGTATCTTTGTGAATCTGCTTTTTCAACCATGAACAAAAAACAAACATTGGTCACATATAACCGATGAACATTTAATTTCGTGTTTATGCATTGCAATAAGCTCGTACCATCCACAATATGATAAGCTCTTCGCAGATTACAGCGCTAAATTTCACCTAAACGAAGTGAAAAAAATAGCCAGTTTTTGATATATAAATACTTTGATTACTTTCGTCAGTAAATTTTTATTTTGTGAATATTAAGTTTTTTTTTTAGAAAAATTACATAATTTATCATTTTTTTTAGTTACTGAAAATAAATATGTACATTAATTTAGTTCTGCCTTCGATTTTTTTAAATGTAGAATAGACCCCGGATCCCAAAAGCGTTTCCACCCCTGATATAAATGATGTGTTACAGCACTATGTATATATTAGCATTATATTAAATTTAATCAAAACTAAACATGAGACATTTAGCATGAATCTAAACTATTCATGCTTGCTATATTAAAAGAATACCGATGTAAGAGTTAATTGTGCAGAAAGGAGTCTAGAATGTAATTTCCAACTACATTTACGGATACAAATGTCATTTTTTATTTTAATAATAAAAATTTCAGATCTATATCTGGTGAATTTTTCATAAAAATGAAGAGTATGCATGGAATTCTTCAATACTGAGATATATGTATACTTCAATATTCTTTTGCAAATATTCTTGTCCAAATGCCATGAAGTAAAGAATATTTCACTTTCGGAATTCAGAAATCAGAATTAAGAGCATCTTGCTTAGTCGGACATCCATTGATTAAAAAATCATTGTACCACAGGTGATAAGATCTCGAACATTTAAAAGCTTGATACCACCAACACTGGCCTGACAAATTAGAGGTATCATTTCATTTGAATGTCATTGCAATCAATACTTATTTTACTTACTTCAACCATCATTAATGAAGATGACAAATCCTCCCTTAAGTGGGGGGGAGAGAATTCTTTGTCCAGCTGTAAATTCAACGTCGCCTTTTTAATCAAGAACTATGTGGCAAAACGGAATGTGATGTAGAACAAAAAGATGGGTTTCTATCATGAAAAAAAAAAATTCGATTAATTAATTATCGAATTAATCGATGCTTAAGCAAATCAATTGGGAACTAAGTCGTTTGAAATGTTTGATGAAAATATTTTCACAAGGCAGAATTTACTTGGAGCATATTAAGGTGATCAGAAGCCATATTCAAACTAAACAGTAGTAAATCTGTAAAGATTTTACAACCCTTTTCCAAGCTCGTGAATTTATTGTTAAATCCCATTTAGAACATTTTTACTTGAGAAAAATCTAGAATATGATTAAAAATTCATACAAAACGAAGAAACAGCATGGGAAAATTACTGCATTTTTAAATTTTAATAGAAAACAACACATAACTCAGAAAGTTATGATTCAAATGGTAAAGAGTAAAGTTTATGAAGCGTTATATTCATTTTATAATTTTCTTAGGTTGAAGGTAAGCCGATCGAAGTGTTTTCGAGCAAGAGAGAAAAATTTAAATAACTTATTCGAATAAAATGTCTCAGTTATTCTGAGAAGTTTTAGATTTTTTTAAATTGCTTTATTTTAGGTCTGAAATAAATGTATCGGAAAACTTTGAGCATTCAAAAGTTTCAAAAGAAGTATTTTATTCAAATAAAAGTTGATAAAAACTTTAAGAAAGCTTATATTTCCATTCCACTGAAAGCGTATGAAAACTTAGTTCCTCTAAAAAATATGGCTTAATTTTTTAGAACCCTTTTCACTTGGAAAAGCTAGAATATATTTTAAATTTTCCTAGAAATGTTGAAGAAAAGAAGAAATCTAGTTTTAACAGAGAAATGTAATTTTATATTTTTATTTTATTATATGTATACGCACACACATATATATATACTCATGCGGGCTAAATAAATTTATAGTGTCACTATGATTTTCTTTTAGTAATGAAATTGAGCAGAACATTTTAATTAAAATAATTTATATAAACTATTTTAATAAAACTTTATAAGGAGAATTTTACTTGACATATTTGTAGAATCTAAATACAAATAAATGACTAGAATTTGTTCTTGGTAATCATGACTGTTTATAACACTTATCAGTTAGTAAATTTCTACATTTCTTATGAAATACTTATATAATTCTTAAAATTTTGAAAATTTCTTTTCCTAATTATTTATTTATTTTCTTTTTTACCACTTTTCTAATTATTTTTTTTTCTTAAATGGATTATGTAAACTTTTAAGAACCCAGAATCCTTTCATATATTTTTATTGGTAATTGCATAGCGGTATACATTTTACATTTCATAAAGGTATTCATAATTACTCAACGTTACTCAATGTAGATGAAATTTTTATATATGCAAAGAAATAAATTAAAAAAGCTATACTAATGTCACTGAAAAATCAAATTTTATGTCAACAGTTTTCCGCACTTTCATCGTAAAATGCAATGTATTTTCTTTATAGACGATCTGAATCACAAACATTTGTTTAATTACTTTGTTGAATTTTGTGAATCAATGTTTAATTATGTTTGTTAATGAATTACAGCTCTGTAACACTTCGTTTACCAGACGAAGAATTGCGTGATAATCAAATGAAAATCTGTATTTTTTTTACATAATTATGATTGAATATATGGCAAATATCAAGTTAATGTGGTTTCACATTTTCTACATTCACTTAGGTAGTCCTTTACTGATTAGGATTTTTTTTTAACATTATCGTTGAAATTGCTATTACATGGTCAAGTTTTTGATTCATTGAATCAGTAAATTTGAAATGTGCTTACAAAAATTGAGTTGATAAATGTCCTGAGATCTTAGGAATCAATGAGAGTGCAGTAATGAAATTACATTGAAGCATATTATGTTTACTGATAAAATGTATACTGCCTCTGAATAATAAATTCCTAATGTGTTTTATGCACAAAAATGCATGTAACACATTTGATCACACTAATATATATGCAAGGTAATAAATATTTGTAAACTGAGTCCTAAAATATCTAATTCATTTAACTGAACAAGAATACTTTCTTCATGAATGCAATAGTTATTTTAAATATTTAATAGGATAGTTAAGAGTATTTGTCCTTTTCGTGAAGGCGATTTCGCCTATTATGTAATGGTATCACGCTAGCAGCGTAACTGTAGTAAACAAATGTCTAGATTTAGTAAACCCATGAGAATCGGATGATTTGGAAACTCAAGAGAAGACACTGAAATGTGATACCAATGCGCAGTGACTGATATCATGTCATGTTGGTGCTGTTGGAACATACAGCTTAAACAAGTCAATTGGCTGCTTTGATCCCCTGCTACAGAAAAAATATTGTATGTTTCCTTTATTCTCTTACCTATAAAGGCACTGTAAATTTAATAAAAGTTTTCCTCTATACAAAATAATCATTACCTATTATAAAAACAATTATCTCTTATCAAAATAGAAACTGTTGTAGATAATGACAATAACTATTTATCGATGAATCACAATTTATGTTGAGATATCATGATAGCTTTGTAATCCAATGTTACATTCCAGAGTGTGTCATCGAGTATCATAATTTACAAATACTTCAACTTATTATCTAATATTTCAGTTTTATGATTTGTGGATAGTTGCTATAAGAAAGATTTCATCAGTAAGTTATTGAAGTATGAAGACATTCGATCTCTTCAAAACATTTCAGGAGCAATTTAAAATTGGGATAAATCTAAATAAAATCAAGAATTGCTATCTGTAGAAATCTTGTAAAGCCTTCCTAGGCTTGTTTATTCACATAAAGTGCTTATTTTATATATTCCCTTCCTCAAAAATGTTCACTACATTTCTTCTAATTACTAATATTTTAATCATTTTTAAAGTTTTTTAAGACATCTTCAACAAATAAATTTTTATTCATATGAACACAGTAGATATTAATATAAATTTGAGTTAAAAGTTATCTAAAATCAAGATTTCATGAACTCAAAAGTTTAAATTACATTATATTCTAAAATACTGCCTTTAATATTATTTGCTTAACTGTGTAACATAATGTCATAGAAATATTATGGATCAAAAAAAATCTTTGCATATGTGTCAAGTTTTATTCCAAAAATAACACAAACTATTGGCAATAATTTCTTTTTATTAGTAATCGAAGACTACAATTTTACATTAAAACATTATTCATTTTGATACTTTTTTAATATATATGATGATTAATTTTTTATAATCTTAATGTAATAATCAAAATCAACAAAACTATATACTGTAAAATCACACAGTTTTATAAATTCTGATTGCTGTCATAATGAGAGTAAGTTTGTTTTTGAAATTTTGATATATATATTTAAGTTCACCATTTTTGAAATTTATTTATTTTAATTTCAATTGTGAAATATTTGAATCTTGATTATTTCCGATTTGATTTCTTTCTTAGCTACTTTTCCAAGTAATTGGATAATAATTTCATTGTACTCAATCCACATGAGTTTTTAAATAGTACAAAACACAAGATAAATACTGCATGTTTATTTTTGCGTAATTACAAGGCAATAAAATAAACAAACATATATTTTGTTTTCATTGAATTCAAGAAACACAACGAACGAATTTTTTTCAGTAATAATCTTTCCATATACAAGGAATACAATCATTACATTACTTCTGTTTATATTTATGATACCATTCCATGAACAGGAAACAATCTATTTAAAATAGGAAAAATAAATGAAGAAAAAAGAAATTCTTTAGCATCCAAAGTTCTACATCATATTTTTATCTAGGGAATCCGAATTTTATCGTTTAAAAAGTGAGGAAATATTGAAATATTAAAATATTGAAATATGTTATTCAAATAAATTTTATTCTGCGAGCGTTTCGGTTTGCAAATATTGTCTAAAGAATCGAGATATGAAATATTAAAAAAAACATTTTCTTTAAGAGAATATTTTTTCTAGATTTGCAACAGTCTAATATGTTGTGTTTTACCTGTTTATTATTATATAAACTGTTCTTGAGAAAAGTAAAAATAATTCAAAATAAAAATGAAAGTTTAAAAAATAGTTTAATATTAATATAAAAATTAAAAAAACCCAGATTTAAATTAAGCCAATGCTAATAAGCAATAATTTGCTAAAATTTTCTTGATAATTTTCTTAAAAAATATTGCATTTTTTTATTAAAATAACAAAAAGAACTTTAAACATATTATTATATAAAAATCTTAAATATTTCTAAGAATTTAGTATAATAACATAAAATGCAATAAATTTGAATGATAGAAAAAATACTTTTTTCACTTATATTATGTCATAATGATTTATATATACCAGAGTAATGTTATTATTTTAAGTATACATTTTTTGAATAGTTATTATTTACTAACATACATTTTTACATGATAAGATTTGCTTGTACTAATGTTGTATATGACACTGGCATTTGTTTGTATTTGTGTCAGCACGTGGGAGTACTTTCGGTAAAAAAGCAATATATATATATATATATATATATATATATATATATATATAAAGAGAGAGAGAAAGAGCACTTCAGTGATCCTTTTATTCAATGGTTACAAATGTGTCTGAAGTTTCATTGCAAGTAGTATACATGTTGACTTGCCCCACCAGTGATTAAACGCAGCAAGCTATTTTAGAAAAGCTTAAACTAATTCCTATAAGAATCTGAGGCTGTTAAAAGAAATCCTTTCCATATTCATAGTTCAAACATAACTCTTGTGGGACGTTAACTTAATCTATCTAATCAATATCTTGAATTCAGCCTTATGTGACTTTTGTTAATGTTTTCGCATCTTAGATTACGAGTAGCCTCTATTAACAGCTGAATAAATTTTTTTTCTACCTTAATTTAGAGTCTAAAGGAGTACTCAAGTAAACAGTGCCAAATGTCCATGGTAGAAGTCATTTTTATAATAATGAATTTGTATGTCGTGATTTTTATTACTAAAAAAACTTAATGATTGTCTCATCAATATTAATCGATATATTGTTCGCATAAAACAAAATATTAAGTTCATTTAAAGCCTGTTGAAGCACAAATTGAAAAATGTCAGATTCCCTAGTACTCATTAATATGTCATAAATCAACAACAAAATATTTATGCCTAGAACAGATTTACAAAAAAAGAACTATCAAACCAGTAATTTAATTGATTAAAAAAAGGAGGTTTACTGAACACTTGCTTCTTGAAGTCAAACCTCTTTTGTTTGTTACCACAGGAAATTGTCTTCAGCCCATTATTCTATCTCATCTATGTGAATAACATCCTTACGCAACTCCACGATGAATTAAAAATAGTTTGCTATGTCGATGGCATTGCCATTTGGCATTCAGACATGAATCTTGAGTAGTTCGAAAGGTATCTTAATTGCTCCCTGATAAGAGTTTCGGAGTTGTCAGACTGCCGAAATCTGAAATGTAACCCATAGAAAACATCATGCAGCCTCTTTTCAACTGATAGAAACAAAACAGACACCTGAAAGCGCAGACACCTTTTCTCTACAAACTTTTGTGTATACAACTCAAAATAAACTTTTGTGTATACTAAGGAAAACAGAAAATTCTGTTTATTTTTTTATTTACTTTAGATGTTGATCAATGATTCACTGAACAAACTAAAAAATGCGCTAATAAATCCCTCAAAAAAATTAAGAAACTTGAAATGACTATGCGTCACAAACTGAAATCTGAAATGCATGCCCCTAAACTTTAAAATCTACGTACACCACTTGACCAGTTAAGGAGTATGTTTCAGCCATCGGGTCTTACTCCTCAACTTCGGCACTTAAGAAGATTGATAAAATCAGGCTAAAGCCTCAAAGATTATAACTGGCTCTGTCTCTTCCACAACAAACATTTAATCACTACAAGAATGTGAACTGAAGTTACTTGACAATAGAAGAAAAAATAGTGTTATCATCTTTTCCTTCAAGATTAGCATTTCTGAAGAAGAACGTATAAGCAAACAAACCTTTTTTTGAAGCGGGACGGAAACACCAGACTTAAGCAATCCTTCACATTACACTATGACCTTAATGGTCAAGAAGAAAACTGGACTTGAGTATAACACGTATGTTATTCTGCAAGATGCAATTTTGTCTTCGATTCTTCCGGAAAACATCAAAATTGTAACCCAGCTTATCAAACCGTATTACAAAAGATAAATAACTGTGTTATTAAAACAAAAGTTATCAAAACCATTGCCTCATACTTGGTGAAAGTTCTGCCTTTGCCTTCACTAACAGATCCTCAGGTGAAGTTCTTAATAACGGAGGGACTGGTTTCCACTTTACTTCCTCTAGTAGTGGAAACACAAAGCAATTTAAGGTCAGTGGATGCAAAATAGCTTCAAAGTACACTTACAAGCTCACTGCCATCCAGAAAGCCATAGTTAAGTGTATAAAACTTAACGAAAAGAAAAAAAAGGGCTCACTAAGTAATATTTAGTGAGTATATTTCGATTTTCTCTTCAACCAATTCAAAGGGGTTTTACAAAACGCTTCATCAAGATTTCCATAGTGTGCACATTCCACAGAAAATGGCCAGTAATTTCTTCAGTAAAATAAAAAGATATCAGTGAAAAGAGGTAAGTTTTAAAATTTGATAGTATTTGAAAACGTTCACTTGTTAAAATGATTCCAGAAATTTTATATATATTTTTTATGACAGATGTATTATATTTTGAAAAATGTTAGGGTTACACTGAAATTATTTTAAACTGACACCATGCATATAGTTTATTGGACTTAATGAAATAAGATATAATTTTATTTTTAAATTTATTCTTTTTTATGAGCACTCGACATTATTTATGGTCGAATAAAACATTTAACTATTTAAGAAACTAAATTTTCAGAAAAATTATTTTGTGCTTATTTCTTCTTTCGCAAAGATTTTGCTGATGAAGTCTGAAAGAAATAAGTCGATTGACTGTCTGTACAAAAAAGTAGAAGTGAGATTGCCTTGGTGAGCTTAAAGGGATTATGTTCTTTAGGGCTTTTTTCTAATACATCTGAAAAATTTGGACACATGAAAATCATAGAAATAAAAAAAGGAATCCAATGTTATCTACTAGATTTTTTCGTGGAAACCTTTTAGATGACTATTTATTACTTGGTGTTAAGTAGAAACGTAAAGCTCTGTTTACTAGAAAATTACGTCATTATGTAATTTTTCTAAATTCCTACTTTTTGCCTTAGAAACCAAGTAAGCCTAAAAATATTGAATCTTCTCAAATAAGCTTATTTTCTATTTTCTTATTTTTTCCGAACATTTTTCTAAAACTGTACAATTTCAAGATAAAAGGTAGTAAAAGAAATTTTTTTTTTTTTTATGTAAACTTGAAAGCTAAAATATTTTTAAAGAAAAGCCTTAATCAAGTCTTATCAACATAATGAAATTTGTTTCTTTGCAACTTAATGAAAAATGATCATGTTTTATAATTATTATTCATACTCAGTAAATTTATTAAAAAGTGTCGGTTCGCTTATTGATTTCTTCATTTGCAAAAATAATTTATCTTTTTCATCTTGTAAATATTCAAAATTTCATATCATAACATGTGAACATTTATACCGATTTTTATATTTACAGAGTAGCTTAACATTTATTATGTTACTATATTTACAGATATAAAAAGTAATGAATCAAAATTTTACTCAGAAATAAACAATGTGTTGTTTTTTTTCTTGTAATAGGCACAAAATTTGGAAATTGAAATCACATGCATTTACATTTAGCACACTTTTTTTCACGTATTTTTAATAGTGAACTGCTTAGGCTGGTTTATTATTTAATTTTTTTTAATCTTGATTCCTGATGTAAATAACCATAAACGCATGTTAAATAACAAAATATTTTTTTCAAAAATACATTTAATTTATATTTTACGGTATCTTCATAAAAAAAATTTTGTTTTGGGATAAAAATATTTGTGAAAATATATATTTTGGTGTAGAATGAGTTCGTAAATATGCATTGTTATTTACTTTTTTTGTACCGTTATTTAAAAACGATTAAAGTTTATTTTTTAAAATTATTAAGACACTCTTACGTATAAAAGGAAATTTATTGATGATTAATATTTAATTTGTAGAATAATTTCGTGAACCTGCATTGTTATTTAATTTTGTAGTTTTATTTAAAAATGATTAATGCTTTTTATTTGAAATTATTAAAGATAATATTATAAGATATAGTATAAATCTAAGCTTAATAATATCAATATTGAAACTAATTGTTGTTTTTTTATAAAAAAATACTGTTTATCATGAAATATTTTATGGTTTTTTAAATTAATTTAAAATCTCCAACCTGCTAATCTCTTATTAATGCTTATTTTTATTTCAAATTAACATGTATTCAAAGAAGAATGTATACAAAGCAGATATTTCCGCTTTGTATACATGTATTTTAATTAAATAATGTGTCAATATTAATGTTCTCTTTTTATTTTCTTAAGATTGTTGTACAGAATATTTACTTTTGCTTTTAATATTCATTAAAGTAGTATGCATTGATGTTATACCTAATATGAAAAATAGTCATAAGTTGGCTTAGTAGATCTTACAAAAAATATCTTAAATAAAAAATGTATTTTACTATTTTCAAATAATATTTTATGTATCATTTTTGTTATATTTTGAATTTTCGTAGATAAATATTAAGCAGTGTGTCATGATATTTAAATCACAGTTTTTATTTATATAACCTGTCTTATGACCACGATTCTTGCGCCTAAATAGATATAAATTCATTAAAGCTCCATATTTTTATTATAAGTTTTATGATTGATTACCTATATTTATTAAATTATTTTTAATATTACTTACATCTATTGTAATGTTTCTCAATATTATTTTCACAATAATATTTTTTGAGAAAATATAAAACATCTGATGCCGCAGATAAATATTTAGCAATTATTTTTTCAATAAATTATTTCACTTAAATAATTCTTTGAATATCATGTTACTTGTTTTATTACCTGCAATGATCAAAGACTTGTTGAAATTTAATAATATGATATTATATTATTAATAATAAATGAAACTTTTTTGATAATTTCACATTTTTCTTAAAATGTGTCATATATTTTCATTAAAATACTTATTTTTCACTCTAACCTCTTTTAACAAACTTATAAATGAATGATGAATAAAAATTAATTGAGAATAGTCAAAACAAACGTCTCCAAAATAGTTTTCAACTGGATATTCTAATTTTTTATATTTTCAATTGCATCATATTTTTACGTTGGGATTATTGTCTAAAAATACTAATAACAAATTTTGCAGCAATAATTTAGCCTGAAATTAAGGATGAATATAAATATAAAAAAATCTAAGCAAAAAATTATACATCTAACAAACTGTTATACAATATCTTAGTATTTAAATAAAAATGTATGCAACAAGGACTGTTGAAGTTAAAAATAAAATCTAAAGCAAAATGTATTTACATTTATTTAAATAAAAGTGAAAATTAAAGCAAAATGTATTTACATTTATTTAAATAAAAGTGAAAATTAAAGCAAAATGTATTTACATTTATTAAAATAAAAGTGAAAATTAAAGACAAATGTATTTACATTTATTTAAATACAAGTGAAAACACTGCGAAAACTTAAATTTGAAATTTTTTATTTTATTAATTTTTATCTGAAAAAATTTAATTGTGTTTGAGATTAGTTCAATCATATCAATACTTTGAGTACACTTGATAAAATAGATATTTGTCTTCTTTTACATTTACTTTCTACTTTATGTTTGCCTAGTTTTAGTTTTTGTAAGAAATACATTTAAAAGATAATCCATATGAATTGAAATTTTTGTTCAATTTCTATTTGAATATTTTGAAACAGAAGTGTTATTTAATTATTTTAATTGTAAAAATCATAATAATGTGTATTTTTTATATGTAAATAAATGGCTTGGTTAATTCAACTTGAATCTAAACAAAAATTATGCAGGAAATTTTTTTTAGATATTTTTTCAATCATTTTAGATTTAATACAAAACATGTAAAATAAACAATTTAGGCATGTTGTTTTAAAGTATTAATTTCTTTCTTAATTCTTTCACAAGCACCGAAGACTAAATTACAATAGATTCTTTCAATTATTTTTCATTCAAGTTGCTATTTAATATAATAGGCTTTCCTTACCCACGTATTTTAAACTGTGTATTTTACATTAAAGATATTTGATAGTACTTGATAAAGTATTTGATAGTATTTAATTTTTACTTAATTTTAGAACAATATCCATTTCTGTAAAAGTATTAATTAAATTAAAGCATAAGCATTTTATATATTCTTGATACTGATAAATTTCTATCAAATATGGCATTGATAAACAATATGAATCAGATTTAAAATTACAAAATTTAAAAAAAAATCAGCATTTACTTATTTAATATAAAGACTTAACTATTTATTTACTTTCTTAAAAGTGTATTTTATATATTGCATTTTATTAATATATCTTGCGACAAAAATAAATCTGAAATTTAATTTAATTAAATAAGAAATTTTCATTTTATTTGAACTAACAATAACATTTGAATTCACACTTTACAAAATACATTAAGAACGCCCTTTATAAAATGGATTTGAACTCGCACTTTATAAAACGCATTTGAAATCGCACTTTACAAAATACATTAAGAACGAGCATAACTTAAATGTTATAAAAGGTTGAGCAATCGAATAAATATATTGCAAAGTTAGTGAATAATTTAATTTCTTCCTTATATATCTACATACATTAATAAAATTTATTTAACTTTAAATTAGATAAATCAGAATTCAAATAGAGTGGGACGTTAATACATATAAATTATAATATAAAATATGTAAATTCCATTTAAAATGCTAATGCAAATACAGTGATATTTTTAGGCTGTAATGCCTTTCTTTCTAGTATGGTCTAATATTTTCATTAGAAAGAATTCCTTACAGTTATAATTCTATAAGAATGTGTATAATTTAATTTATCAACTACTTTTATTTCGCTCTGTCTTTCTTTAAATCTTTCATCATATTAAATAATAATATTTATCAAGTTGTTTATGCAACTTTTAAATTTGAAATGCTAGGAAATGTAATGTATAATTGTATATAAAATATGAAATCACATTTAAATATTCTTAAATTTGATATATTGAAAACATTTTTTTTCAATATATTTAAGATGCTATATTCAAAACTCTTTTAATAGAACAATTATATCTCAATTTTAAATGATTTATCCAAAACGAAATGCAAATTCAATAATTTTGATATTTAATATAAAGGAGCAATATATTCTAAAAGAGCAGAACTATAAATGTTTTTCATTTATCACGCTGGTTTGAAAAACGAATTTTAAAAAAAAAATGTTTCTGAATATGATGTGAAATATATTATAAATAATTCGCAACGTTAGAGAATTTCTACCAATGAAAGTAATTGATTTGTAATGCACTGAGGCTAATATATTTTCGAAGAAGTTGTGCGTTATACATCATTACTAGTTCTAATTTATGTTCAAATCTGTTTTATCTATTCCAATCTGCTTATACACTATATTATGGGTATGAAAGTATGAACTTCTAACTTTTTTTTGATAATAATAGACTTACCTAGAATTAACATTCGATGTTTTTTTTTATTTCCAATGGAAGATTATAGACAGTTACAGCAAAATAATAAAAATAATAGTACAATAACATAAATAATATATAGAAAATCCAACATTTAAAAAGATACAATTTCAATATATAAAAAGATACTGCAACAGAGTCTATTAATCTAACATGTCTCTAGCTTCCCAATAGCACTCAATTAGAGACGGCTTTCGAATAGCAGGGTGCATTCGAAATTTTAATGTAGTAAAATAAAAAACAAAATAATAATTTTGTTTTGGATGATGCAGTATTAGCTAAATATTTTCTCATATAAATTCTAGAATTATATAAACAAAAGCATTTAAAGCATATGCATATTCCATTGATAAACATTTAAAACTAATTTGTTTTTCACTTATAATCATGTGCTCCGGGCATTTTAATGATTAACCAATATATTTAAATATTAGTTTGGGGAAAAAGAAATCAATTATTTTTACGTAAACTTTATGTAACTTCTTTTGGATTCACTTTGTAAAAAGGTTTAAAACAGTTTTCATGTAGATTTTTAGGTCTTGTGCGTTACGAATGCTGAAATGCGGTTAAAACTTCAATCATTTTTGATATTTTATAGACATTTTCGACGATGCTGTATCCACATGCGAGGTGCCAGTCTAACATCAAAAATACCCGAACGGAATCGACGAAACAAAAATTGTACGTAACTAGTTGTTACAGTCTTATATAGGACGATAAACACCTTTCACAATTTTAGCCACCTAGCTATCTTTTTCGCCGTTGCAAGAGAAAAACGAAAATGTATCGAATTATCTGTTTGTTGTCTTCCATTTTTAAAACCCTGTACTCGTAACTGAATTAATCACCGAAAAAAATAATGGATTACTTTTTCCCCAAACTAATATATTTATCACTTTTATTTTAAAATGTAAATAAAATTCTTTATAAAAATGAGAAAAATCAAGATAAATTTTAGGTTTTCATCTCATTTACAGTTAACAGAGCATTTTATATTATTACTTCAATAATGTTATGTTCCCATTCTCTTGTCTTTCATGTTCCTGTATTTTTTATTCTGATTTACAAGGTAGGTGCCTCCATCACCTGAATTTATATGCGATCAATACAAGTATGAGTTTCGGTCCATTACTTTTTCTTTTTCCTGCCGTACATACAAAAATAATATCCTGGAGAGCAAAGAATGAAGAAAAAAATAAATGATGTATAGTGGAACTTTCCTGGTTGTTATTTCTTGTCAGGGAAATTCTAATGTTTCTTAAGAAGTAGGTAAAAAGAGATTTATGGTTCATCAGGTGGGAAAGTTTTAATCTTGCTTTGAAAAGGATTTAGAAACAGCTGTAATAATAAACATCTCAAAAAATTTAGCATTTTTTGAGTTTCATTTATTTTGAAGTATTATAGACAATGTAATATTCAAATATAAAGGAAACATTTGATGTACAAATTTGATGTACGTCAAAATATTCAAACAAGATCAAGAAATGATAGTTTTAAATATAACATGATATTTATTAATGAATTCTACAATTCATATAATCTCTGTAATTTATAACTTTTTTTTACTATATATATATATATATATATATATATATATATATATATATATATATATATATAATAACCTGTTCAAAATAACAGTGTTGAAGTATATTTTATGTTTTTATGTTAAGTAAAAATTTGCAAAATTTAATTTTTTAAATGAAAACTATATACATGAGGGATGTAATATATCTTATATCAAATATTTTCCTGATTATCATTTTATCAATTTATACAATTATTCGCTATAATATACTTCTAAATCCAAATATTTTTAAGTAAATTGTTTAATTCCTTAATAAAAGTTATTTATTTATTAAATAACTGTGCGAAATAAAATTCTGAAGATTTATCAAATTAATTTTCCATGAAATAAAAAAAACTTTAAGAGTCAGATCAATTGTCTAAATATTAGTTAAAATTTAGTTATAATTCAGAATTCAGAAGAGAATGATGTCTAACAAATCACTCAGCTACGTCATTCAAACATCAACAAACAGTTTTTATAAATTTTGCGTAAAGAAATTCATATTAAAAAATAATATCAAACAATTTTGTATTCCTGTACATATTAATAATAATATTAATAATTATTCTGATGACATATTAATAATATGTCATCAGAATAAAAACGTGTCATAATAATTTTCAACTAAAATTAAAGCAAAGAAGATCAGTTGCTTATTTCTTTTTCTCCTGAGTTATAATCAACATATATTGTTGATTAAGATGAGATAATTTGAAAATTTGCTATGTATTGTGTGTTAAAACTTATCTAATATATAAACTAAGAAATTAAGTGAAGTCATGTTATTTGGTAACAAACAAAATGATCATCCAAATTTTGTTATTGAATATCAAAATCCTCAAAAGAAAATTTGCATGTTACAATTCTTGTTACCTATCCTTTATGTGTCTTTATCTCAATAATTGAAATAACTAGTGAAAATCAGTTAATAATAATGAAATAAAATTAATATGTTTGAATTTTCAATCATTTGAAAAATATTTCATGTTCTATCAAATCAGATTATATAAAATAAAAAACCATTTGTTGAAACACTATCAAATCAGCTAAAGCAATTAATTAATTTTTCATGTTATTCGAATGATAATGCATACTAAAACTAAATACTGAACATTTTTGAGAAATACAATATTTGATAAGTGGAATTGGAAAAAAAAACGTTACATAGTATCTTCATATAAAGAAACAGATAAATTTATTCTTTCTTATTGAATTATATTTCATAACGAAAATTATGAGCAAAATTAATTTAAAATTTAACTCCTCGAATATAATTACTAAGCAAACTAAATTTGAGTAATAAAAGTTTAAATTAAAATGATGAATATCAAATATCATCATCAGTATTGGCACAACAGCCCTTTGTGGGCCTGGGCCTTCCTCAGAAGCTTTTTCCAATCTGCCTTTCTCCAAGTAATTGATCTCCAATTCCTTACTTTTAGGATGGTAAAGAATTGTGTATATTCCAGTATCCAAACCTCATATCCATTGATCGTTTCCTGGTGGAATTCCGTAAAGACAGTCCGGTGTTTACTTCTTCGGATTTCTGAACAGGTTTGTTTTTACGGGGTGGAGTTCTTAGCCCCACACCCAACCTGGAGAACCAGTCCCCTGATATAATCCCCAGGGGCTGGGTACCCGGCTATACTCCCGAGCACTGGGTACCCATTTTAGTCATCTCTTAAGACAATCATGAGCTACATTGGGACTATTATTTCAAACCCTGTCACCACACGGGTTACTATCAAATATATGGGAATTAAAATCATATGTTTAAATTTTTATTTTGTAAAATAACGAGCAATAATTTATGCTACTTAAATTTTACCGTGCACGTATATATTTTTCTTTATTTACAAGGATTTACATTAAATTGAAGACATGATCATTTCTAATTATAAAAATCAAATTTTTTTAGAAATGTGAGAAACATTTATCTAAAATGTAAGAAATCAATAAAAATATATTTGCTCAAAACAATTCAATGTAAATATGATTATCAATATTAAAAGTTGAATATATAATTCAAAATATCACAACATAATTTAATTAAATATAATTATTTCAGAGAAATTCTGTATAGTTTTATGTCATATAAAAATCTGGGAAGATCCATGACGAAGAAAAAAAGAATTAACATGAATTTATAGTAATATGAAACCTGGAAAATGTTCCCTTGAGACTTAAATGAAATAATCTCTACAGGAGGTTAGTTTCTGTGGACAACAACAGAGAAGATCCTATTTATTTCAATTTCAGAGGAAAGTCTCTCAGAGGGATGCCATGTTATCAAAATCAAAAGGACACTGTTTTTTCACAAAACATGTTATTTAGAAAAATACTTATTTCAATTATTTTTACTCTTAGTAGATTTCTTTTACTTTTATCTAATTAGTGAAAACGTGAAATGCAGTAAAGAAAACAAATAATATATGTAGATTTGAAGATAGAGATGGTTAAATATAGTTATTTTTAGTATAAAAATTGTTTTTCTACATTGCTTTTATTTCATTACGAATAAAAATCACACTGTTCTACTCAATAAATGCATTATTTTAACTTTTAATGCAAATATTTTGCTGTTCTATAAAACAAAATTATGATCAGGTTGCAAAAAAGTTATACTCTTATATGATTTAATGTTGTACCTAATGTATTTATTGTATTAATTTTTAAGTGTATTTATAAGGATCTTATTGTATGCAAATAGTTCCCATTTATTTAAAAAAATATTTTCAATGAAAATTATTTAAGAATTTTAATGCATTCATTTGCAGTTGCCTAAAATGTTTTTAGATCTTTACACTAATAATGATTTTAAAACACAAAATAATAGAAATTTAATTTAAATGATTTCTGTTGGAATGTATATATTTTGTAATTTATGAGTTAAAATATGAATCCGAATACCATAGATCCTATTAAAATTAGTTCAATTTTATTTTAAAAAATTACTCGAATTAGCAATACTTAATTTATTTAAATAATTTTAGTGCTTTGTTTTTAATAGAATTTAAAATATAAAAATAATAGAAAATTAATTGAAATTATTTTTGTTAGAATGTATTTAGTTTGTAGTTTATGAGTCAAAATATGATTTCGAATACCAAAGATCATGATAAAACTAGTTCAATTTTATTAAAAATATAATACTCGAATTAGCTATCCTGAATTTATTTAAATAATTTTAATGCTTTATTTTTAGAGCTCAAAAAAGAAAAAAACTCTTGAAACTTATTATTCTTTTCTCAGAAATTACAAAATTACATCTTATATGAAAAACCTTATACCAAAAATTATTAATATATATGTTGAGTTCAAATTATATGTTACTACAATATAAGTCTAAAATGAAAAATTTATATCTTAGGGAATATATGGAATAAGTAATACTTCACTTTATTTCCTTGCAGCAAAAAAGTAAAATCTCATTTAACTTATTTGCTGCAAGGAAGTTATAGAATAATATATTTTTTCGTTAATAAAAATTCGTTTCAAATGTTCACGCTGCATATTTTTAAAGTCTTTATACTTTACTGCTTATTTTAGACGAGTGTTAAAACACATACTTTAGCGAGAAATATAGCAAACATAATCCTTGTGAAGATTGGAGAAACCGTAATGAAGTAATGACTTCAGCTTTGTGTGCTTATATGAATGGAATCCTGATTTAGGGTTTCTATTATTAATCTACATTTTTAATTATTTTTTGGAACAATATTTTTAGCTCACCATCATTCTATATACTTCAGGAAATCTTATTAAAATTTACTTACTCAATCAACATATTATTATTTTCTTATTTAGTCATTGAAAAATAATCTTAAAACGCGTAATTAAAACAATTTTATTGTGTATTATTAATATAAAATTCTATTTATGCTAAATATTTTAAACACGAAAACAAAAAATAAATCAGTTACGTTTTATCAACTTTTATATGTATATTTTAACAAGTTATTATTAATTTATCCGAATAATCAACATCAAAGCAGAATACTATTAAAAACTTAAAATTACAGCAAAATCAATACCGACATAATTTTCGATGGCCTTTCTACTTTTGTATCTTTGTACAACTACCACATTTATTTTATTTTCTCATCAATTACAAATATTATAACTATAAAATAATTAGCAAATAAGAAAATTGCACTAGATTTTTTTTTTAATTTACAACAACGACAATATTAGATATTCATTTTTGTTACAAAATCAATAATTTAATAGTTAACATCATTATTGGAATTTTTTTTCGCCCTAAATTTAAAAGACGATTTTCATATTCTATTCATTAAATTAAAAGTAATGTATAAAATATCAATATATTTATTTACTTATCGTTAATGTATAATTTGTTTACAACGTTTATTTTTTTTAGAATTTCACAGTTTTTAAAACAGGATTTTCTATATTGTTTAAGTACAGAAATTTTAATGATAGTATCTTGTCTACAATTACGAATATTAATGTAAAAATAGATTCAGTATATGCATATCGTTTCTGTGTTTATACATTTCATCAAGAAATATTCATATCCTAACTATTTATATATAAATTATTATTTTACAACATTATTATAATAAACGTTTTACCTTTACAAATTATTATTAAAAATGTTAAATTTAAGTGTAAATTTTTAAATTTATTTATTTATTTTATTTTAAATGTATTATTTTAAACACTAAAATTTTTGAAAAAGTTATAACTTTTAATGAAAATAAATCATTTGACGCTTAAAAAGTGTGTCTTTTTTATTGTTTATTTAAGATTCTAAGAGCCTTTTGATGACATTTAAGTATAAAGTAACATTCTTATAGTGATACAAATAAATTCAGACAATTTTCTTAATGATCCTATTATTTTATAAAAAAAAATGTCATCTGTAAGATAATTTATAAAGTTATTAAAATAGCTTCAACATGCATGAAAATCACATTAGTGATTCACTTTCATAAATTAAATTAATATATATTTTATGACTAAATTAATATTAGGACAATACAATTTCATTCTTTTACCCAAAACAGTTTTTTTCATATGGAAACAATGTCTGCTGATACGAATGATATTTTTGGAGTAAAGAAATACCTCGGGGTAGGAAAATGCTCTAAGAAACTAAAATGGTGAGTCTCTGTATATGAGTTCAGATTTAGCAGATAAAGATTAGGAGACTTTTTTAGTTCTCTTTCTTGAGGGCTAAAGTAATAAGAATGATAAAGAAACAGTCAAGGAATTAGCTAGAATCTTTTGAAATCAGAAAAAGTGGTAGTTTTGGGAGGCTTTATGTGAAATGTACTGCTTAAATGGCTTACCAAATTCTCTGTTTTATTCCCTTACATCCTAGAAAACAAGATAAAATATAGTTGGAGGAACACAATTTAAAATCCCGTGAAGTATGTTTATCTTAATTGCATTCACAAATATCCAATTTTACTACTTACAGCATTTTATCTATTATGCAGTTACTCTTTTGAGAATTTTAGAAATTTACGGAAACCATTTACTTTGGAATTTATAATATACACATATGTAAAAGTTATATGTATGTATATATATAAGATGTAAATAAAATAATTAATGACGAAACTTACTTCGGTATGACTATATATATTTAGTTATATTCAATACATAACCACAAAAAATATTTTATTTTTTAAATAAATATATATTTATATAATATGTTTTAAGGCAGATTTATTCATTTTTACCACAGGAAATGTGGAAAACATTCATCAATGTAATACAAATTTACCAGTGGGGAAAACTTTTGAAATATTTTGTTCTGTTTGTTTAAGCATAAATATTCTACTTTATTGTTAAAATGTATTTAAAGCATGAAATATTTTAAATGTACTTGAAAGATGAACTATTATAAATAGAGTATTTATCAACTTTTACTTAGTGAATTGGTGTATGCTTTAATGTAGTAATTATTTAATCAAGAGACCATGTAAAAATAGATTATTCCAATTATTTATATTCCAATAAATAATTAAATAATTATAGTATCCAGTGTGATCATTTTTTAAAGTTTGATTTAAAATGAAATTTTTCTGAATGTTAAAGTAATATGTTTACTTAATTCGTAATGATATTTTCTATAAACAATTTCTAGAGAGTATCTTTTTTTAAATAAAAATAAATTACTTTGACTTCTTCGCAATAGATTTCACTTATGTTTAAATTAATTTTTGAGTAATTTAACTAAGCTTTAAGTAATTTAACAAATTTTCTTTGAGTTATTTCTTTGATTATATATTTTTGTGTTTAAATATTAAATTTTTTGCAGCGAGAAACAATAGTATAACTAACAATTTTGAGTCGCATGCTAGATAGTCTCATATACTAGATAATCTCACATATACCAGGTTGGTTAGGTCATTCTATTGTGTTATCAGTAGGTATTCAGTTCTAACACCGATCTAATCGAATTTAAATCATTTTCATTTATGGAGGTTGTGGCACGTTATATACGTCGTAGTCACAATGTCCTTAATGTAAAACGAAACATCAAGTGTTGGAGGGTAGGTATGAGGCTCTTCTGCTTGGTCAATGATTCTAAATTACAAAGACCCTCTTTCGGGCTGCAATGGCATATCCAGAAGGCGCTTCATTATATTAGGTGCCTTCTCTCCTACTAATTACAGAGCTGAAAGGTGGAAACCATTGTAGTTGATACTTGTATCTATAATAGATAGTATTAATACTCATGCTCTTCAATGGCTATTTCAAAAAATGAAGTCCAATTTCTAGCTATACAACACTAAGAAAAATCAAAAATATTGCAAAAAATGTTGTTGTCATAGAATAAACAAAGGTTTTTCCAAGACATATTGACAATTTTAGAAGTATGTAAATGCATAATAGAGTGTTTTAGAATTAATCTGATCTATTAATCTGAAAAAATTGTAAGATGCTGTTGCAATGTAAGATTACCAAGACTGACTAATAAGGAGAGAATATAGATAAAACTTTTAAGCATCATTATTTTATACTTATTTTTACAAAGTAAGAAATAATTTTCATAAATAAATTTGAATTTTGTTACACTGTTCATCATTAAAGTAATCGAAAAGGATTATAAAAGACAAAGTATATAAAAATATTAAAATAACATGTCATCCTAAATCAATCATGTCATCAATTTATGCAGTTTTCCTTAACGGTACAATCTTATTTTGAAGCAGGAAATAAATTATTAGGATACAAATCTGAAATAAATTATTAGAATATACCTCCTTCCCACTATGTTTTAATATATATTAAATATTAATTATAATCAAATCAACTTAAAAAATAAGTATTATAAAATAATATAATATGCTATTTATTATATTACAGCAACTTAATGGCTTATTTTAAAATTTAATTCTTATTCGGTA
>JAPDSC010021720.1:0-37054 GCA_026290005.1 Latrodectus geometricus | reverse complement strand
AAAACCTAATTACCAATTATCAGATAATCTGAGATGCTTCACTGAAAAGAATAGTTTTCCATTGATGCTTACCTTTTCTTAAAACAATGGATACCGAATTTTCCTCATTATTATTTTGTATCTGTATACTCTTGGCATAATAACCCAGTACCAAATATTTAATTTTAAATGTATCATAGATAATGAACCATTTACATTTAGTATGTAATGAATCCAGTATATTCGCCTGCAACAATTTTCTAATTGATCGATCTAGTCCTATGGTTATTTATATTTAACAACTCTTCTTTTGGGGGAACTAAGGCACCTCTCCACTACCATTTATTTATTACTTTTACAACCCCAAATCCAGTAAAGTTCAATCCTGACATTTGCTGTACTTAAAGAAAATACAGCTACTTGTCAAGTTTGAAGGGTTCATTTCTCCCTCACTAGATGACACTAGATGGCAGCACTACAAGCTCTCTCATGTTTACATAGTTTATGCAGTTTGAAGCTAACCCAATCCGAGGATAAAACCTGGAATTCATGCTTTGGGAGAGCGAAACACTACCCCTACACCATTCACAATAGATCATTCGGGTAAGTATCTTAATTTCAAATTAACTAAGACTCTTAGATTGATGTTTATATTTATTTATTTGATTTGTCTAACACACAGAATGCAGCGGATTTTCCTGAGATGTATTCTCAAATGAGATACCTGAGATGTGAATCAAGTATTCTTAGTTAGTTATTCCCTACAGAATGACCAGTTAAGGTTTGAGCTTCTACATTCGACAGCATTTCGTATGGAATATTCGTTATGACAAACTTTAAAAAAATGACAGCAAATATGTAATTTTTGCTAACAATAACTATGTATACTTTGCAAATAATGATTGTAAAAATTAGATATTTGTTGTCTTCAGTATTTGCACTTGTTTAAGTAACTTTTTTTAGTTGTTTCTTTGTCTTTGGTATTCGCAATGTCTTCATAGACGTCATTCCTCCACTATCAGATTGACTTATACTTACCTGAAACAATTTCTTTTCTCAAATATATGACTTGTTGCTGAAGAAATTCGTATTTATCGCATTTACTGGGACTTTTACAGTATTTGAAATCGAATAGCAAATGTTTTCATGTACTTCGCAGGAATAAAGAAACATTATCAAGGCATCTACAGAGGCACATGAAAAATTTGGAATTGGTTGCTCCGTCTTTTGCTACAGGTAACTGGTGAATAACTGCGTACCGCATACGACAGATAAAAATTTAGCAAAGATTTGGCAAATTTTTTCATTACAGGATTATTTTATTTATAAGATTTAGGAAAAGTATGTTTAAGTACCATGAAAGCTTTTGATTTAATTTGGATAAAGGAATAATTTAAAAGAAATATTTTCTAAAACCCTTTGTTATTATTAAACCAATTCTTGCTAATTTAACGAACAGAAATTTTCAAGTCATACAAGAATACATTTAGACACCTCTTAGTGAATTTCTTAATGGTTGAATGCCATAGTAGTGTCGATAGAATATAATCTAAAGTAATTGTCAAGTAATGTCCTCAAAGTAATTGTCTTCCAGGAAATAGGTAATTTATTCACCTATCGTTATACCACTTTATTACTTTTTATTTTCTTTAATTCTTTCCAATTTAGGAATTAAATATATTAAGATTAAATAATTTTGTTTCTTCAATTAATTAGTTTAAATATTTAGATCTTTTAAATAATCTGTATTTTATCAGGCACATTTTTTCAATAGAAGAGGGAAATTTTATTCTGAATTTCGCTTAATAAAGAATAATTCTTACCTTTCGCTGTTGTCTGATTACTTCCTTCAAATATAAGGCAGCGTCCTCTTTATCGGAAGGTAAAGAGTTCGAATCTCGACTTAGTCAAATACATGTCGTTTTTACTTAAGGCAACGAATATTCTTCCAATAAGAGTAAGTTAAATTGATCATGGTTGCAATGTCTTCCAGGTGAAATGATACTCTGAGATTGGAGGTCAAGTATTAGAGAGTCTAATGTTAGATTCTTAATTCCAAATTACGATATTCCCCCCAGGTATTTATACCTAACTAGTTGTGCCCAATTCTGGAATAGGTACAAGGAAGTGCACATTGGCTCAAAAACTTACTTCAAGGGCATATGAAGGGCACTCAAAGGGTACCCTTTTTTCCAAACAAAAGAAATCGAAGCATTTGTAGGTAGTGTTGGATATGTATCTGGTTTTGTCAGCACATCAGTATTTGAACAAAAAAATTGTTTAAACATCTAAGAGTACCACACAATATAAGGATATCCCACTGAACTAGTTTAAGGAAATTTAATTAAAAAAATTATCAATTTATCCGTCAAATCTTTACGACAGATACTATGTATTGATGTATGATTCTGATATCACAAAATCTTTATCGTCTTTTAATTTCATACTTTCTCCTAATCTGGTTTTTGGAAAAAAAATTTTTTTCTAGAAGAATTATTTTTTAAGTTGACACATCCTACTTTTCTCTTCACTCCTGAGAATATTATAATCGGTTCTCTTTCCCATTTATCAAAATGATTTCTTTGATTAAAGATATCCTTATCTAATTACAAAACCTTGAAAACAAAAGCTGAATTATTGAAAAGATCATAGATTGCAATGAAATTTATGTCAAGCAGTCTGTTATCTTACTATTGTATTGCTTTTAAATCATCGATGCTTTTAAAAACTTTCTCCTCATAAATTCCCGGTTACAGTTTCCGTTAATAATCCTAAGTAAGCAGAATTTTTATCTATGTTCATATTGAAAATAATCTATCATATTAATAATAATTAAAAATTACTGTTTTGTATGTAAACTTTTATGTAAAAAATTATTAAGAAATTTTGTCTGATGACTAAATTTTAATAACACAACTTATAATTTTAAAGGTTTTCTATATACAAGGTAAATAAGAAAGTTCTTTCCGTTTTCAATGACCCAAAAGAACAGGACTTACATAAAATGCAGCATGTTGTTAGTCATAGAAGTAATCACCATCTGCCAACGTGTCTCCAGTTGTGCAATCGCCTTGCTGTAAAACTTGGAGGGTTTGGACGCCAAGAAATCCGTAAGTGCTTGGCGCAAGTCTGCTTCATTGGTGAAAGATTTTCCATGAAGATTATTGTCCAAAGAATAGAAAAGGTAGTATTCTAATGATGCAAGGTTATTTGAAAAGAAGAATCGAACAAAGTCTCCTTGCCAAGTTGCTGTCGGGTATTCCGGGCTATCCACGCAGCCTCACGTACAGCTTTGCGATTAACCAGTGCTGCAATGCCTGTTACACATGTTCCGATTCCTGTGAGTACACGTCTGCAGGGACCGTTTGGCTCTTTGATAACTGCTCATATTCAACCACTTGACGATAGTCATCCAAACACAGATCATAATCTTATGTTGGTGCATAGGTGGTCTTGCGCTATACGGGACAGTATCCTGATGTCATAACCAATGTTTGTAACGCTTTGAAGTGTCATACGGGACACACTTTTCGTCATTAGTCAGGAATCAATTGAATATGAATGCACCACGGTGGCAAGAAAGCAATGATAAACAGGTTGCCAATCATTGTTGCTTATGGACTTCAAATGTGTAAGAAACACACTTGCTGAGCCTCTACGTCTTTACCTAAGCGGTGCAAATAAAGTCCAATTGTTTGACCGGAAGCATTAAATTATCTGACAAGTTTACCACTCGTTTGACTACTGTCTTCCTTAATGGCCGCTTGTAGGGCTTTATCATCCAAGGCTTATGGTCGTCCACTACCAGCTTCAGGACAGAGAGACAAATCTCCAGTCCTAAATTTGTGAATCCAATACCTTTCCATACATTCATTCACAGCAGTAATCTCGAACGCTTGACATATTCGGCAACTTGATGCAGCAGAAGATAAGCTCACTTTGAAGCAGTGAAGCAAGTAACACCGTACGAACTTCTTCGACACGTCCATTTCTCTTCTGTATGAGCGTCGATTGATGAAAGTGCGTGGTATACCTGCTTTTACAATGAGAGACTGACTGGTGTCCAATTACGTCATACGCTAATATGCATATTTATTCTGTCTTCATTCAATGGCAACGGGAAATCATCAAAAACTTTATTGTTTACCTTGTAAATGCAAATAAATTTCTGTTTTTCAACATTTTATTGACTGTATACTGTTAGAAGAAATCTTTAATATATATAATTATTAGTTCATTTTAATGATAAACAAAACTTCACATGTTATTGTTCAAAGATAGTTTTTTAAACTTCTTTAAATTATATTGAACTTAAAATTCTTCAAAGTTAATGTATTTTATTTGCTTAATTCAAAATGTATTACATTAATTGTATCTTGAAATATTCCGGAGGGCAATAATTTCGTTTTAATTTTCATTACTAAATTAATTTGAGTAAATCATTTAAGTTATTGGTAAATTATTTGAGTGAATTATAGACATTTGATAATTTTTCGTTTGTCTGAGACGAAGGATTCGGATTCCAGTTAAAAACGTCATAAAAAAATTATGTTTTTACATTAAAAAATCCCATAAAACAAAAACTAATTGTTTTCAATTTAAAAAACAATTAATTAATTGAATTTTTAAATTAACATTTATAAATCAAATAAAGATTTTCCTTAAAAATTATTGTAACTTAAAAAATGCATTATTATTATTACAAAAATGAAACCACAAATATATTTTCTAATGCTAAAAAATAGTCGATTAACCTATAATTGAAGGTGCCCCCTTGATTCTCGCCAAGTTGTGATAATGGTTGATCGCCAAGTTGGGCATATCAGTCTTTGCAATTTCACTATGTTTTGGCCTCCATACCTCTTTACACGTTGTTCAGCACGAATAGGAATGACGCCCAACAAAAATCGCCAATTTTGCCAAGGGGACATCCTCATATAGTTTTACCAAAAAGTCTTAATAAAACCAACAGAAGCCACTGAACATGTGAAATCTTCGGAGAATTAAACTAGATAAGAATTGTTTAATGTATGAATAAATTCTAGTTCGGAAAATATATCCGAACAAAGTATTGTTTGCGTATTGGAAAAAATAACTGTGACAAATGAAACTTAAAACAAGACATTTTAACAGAAAAATTGCTGATTAGCGTAAAAAATTATTTATAAGTTAAATAAATTTAGCATTTACTCCACCAAATTGAAATTAAGTATAAGCAAATAATAAAAATAACAGTTAAAAAAATCAGTATTAAAATAAATAAAAAAATAGAAAAATCAATGAGTAAAAGTAATGAAATCTTACACATTAAAATGCTTATATTTAGTGCATGAAATACTATTTAAATAATAAAGAGTATATATTTTAGATTGAATCTTTCCCTTGGAAAATTTGAATACTTAAATCCATTATCATAAAATATTACATTGATTTGCATTGAATTTTACGATTTAATAATAAAGCTATCGTGACAGAATCAATAGTAACCGCAGTTTAAAAGATAGTCTCGAAGTTTGGCACCGATAACATAGAGTTTGGTTTTTTATTCCGCTTTTCATTGTGATATTGATCAGATAAAAACTTTTTAGTATGAATACTTATTCGACATTGAGGTAATTTAATTTTACTATTTGACTAAGAAATTCTAGTAAATGCTGCTTGCGTAGATACGATAGTAATATTTTATATGTTTTTAAGTAGATATCTAATATATAATTATAGTAAAAATATAACGAAAATGATTTGTTCGTATTCAGAATCGTTACGGTTTATTTAGTCCTTCGTGTTCATTTAATCTGCTATATTGTTGTTTCCAGAGACTTAATGAAATATATATATATATATATGTTATTAAATTCAATTTTAAAAATCTTGATAAATAGGAAATTTGTATATATTATTTAAAGTAATTAAATTAACAAAAATAAATTAACAATTAACACCAAAATATAAGGAAATTACATTATTTTAATATAAACCAAAAAATTATTTATATTATGCAATTAAATGAAAAGTATATGGGCAGGTCTGAAATTTCAGCCTTAAAATTAAATACATTTTAATTAAAAGTGCTATATTGGTTGTTAATTAATGTAGCTTCAGTAATTATTAACTATACAGGACAATTAACCTTTAATTACTGAAACTTGTTTTTGAAACTACCATAATTAGATTTTTTTATTAAAGTTTGAAGAGTTTTTTGATACATTAATATATTGAAACATTTATTTAAACACTAAATTCAGTGAAATTTTTGGGTATCACTATATATTCACAACTAAATCATATAAATCAACTAAACCAACCAACAATTAAGCTACCAAAGTATAGCACTAATTTCCTCAGCTATGAAATAATGAGATTCTTACTTGTTTTATAAAATCAATGAATGCTGGTAACATTGTTTTACTAGGTTGGATAACTATTTCCGTCTGAGTAATTTGACAGCGGTATGACTGTTTAAAATTGCTCAGTGGTGACGGATTAATAATCACGAATGTAAAACTAGATTTCTGTAGAAATCATTCAAATATCTTGAAATTAAAACAGGCGCATATTAATATGATTGTAGTCAGTAAAATGCAGCCAAATTTTCCCTTTTAAATTAGTTTTATATTAGGATTTACTAGAGTAGATAGTAATGTTAATAGTAAATAATTACAGAAATAAATGTATTAGAATGTAATAAATGAAATTTAGTGATTATTTTGTTGTAGAATAAGGAGTTAAATAAGCTTTTAATATAGAAATTGATGATCTTTGTCAATTCTAAAATGACAAATGTGATCATGGAATGAAAACTGAACTTATAAAAGATTTCATCACC
Source organism: Latrodectus geometricus (assembly GCA_026290005.1). Lineage (NCBI taxonomy): Eukaryota > Metazoa > Arthropoda > Arachnida > Araneae > Theridiidae > Latrodectus > Latrodectus geometricus. The sequence goes on along the minus strand of JAPDSC010021720.1, from coordinate 30,249 downwards.
CGTTTGGTTAGTTAAATACTTACATTTTCTGTATGTCCATTTAATTTAAAAATAGGCAATGATTGCGAAAATTAATTAGTCATAAACTTTTTTGATGTCCAGCAGCTGGCCTCTCAAAACACAGCACCAAGAAAGACCAGAGATTTCACAGTAAATTTTATTTTGCAGACAACATGTTATGCAAAGATCAAATCATTGAATTAACAACTTCTTGTGAAGTGTCGATGATAGCTAAATCAGTAGTTTGTGGTATCCGACTTCAATCGCTGCCACTCCTCTCGGCATTGAACCAAAAAGAAGATTTGGGGCACTGCAATCCATGCGACTTTCACATTCATTGGAGTGCAGGTGAGCTATGGATCCTAATCAGATTTAATGAGGTTAAGGCTAACACTAGCCCATTCCCAAACGCCTTGTAATTTTGAACCAAGTCCAGGTGACGAGGTCAAATTTAAGGTGGCTTTTTCCTCTCCACATCCACACTACATCAGCAGAAGGACTTTGGATGTCACAGATTAACGTTGACACGCTCCAACCCATGGAGCTCCAGCAACCCAATGACGACAAATAGGGTTATTCTCCCAATCAATACCCGTGACAAATGATGCTTCACTTTGCTGATCTTAATGGGAAGCTGCGTTAAGTTACTGGACCACTGGAGCTCACGTGATATCCACATATTGTCAAAGTTGATCAAATGAATCACTGGATGGTGCAGCTCGAAGACGTTTTTGATTAGTGAAAGATAATAGAATAGCAGGCCAAAGTAGCAATTCACTCTGATGGGTAAAAAAAAATATTGGTACAGTACATAGTAAGGGTTCGAATGCGGCTTATGGCAATCTCTGAAGATATGGGAGGACCGTGAGCTCCTCCCACTGCTCAATGTACTTCCTTATTTAATGTACTAGCAATTCCTATTAAAGAGATGGGAGAGTGAAATCCAATGTCTCCTGTTCCAATTGTTCTGCATCCCATTACATGAGATGAAAAACCAGTGTGACGATGCATAACATTAGTTCCACAGTCTCTCATCACGATATCTCCAGACTTCAGCTGATCATCGTGGTATTGCATGCAGAGACATATTTCTCCAGTAACGTCAAAGTTTTTCCATTCCGTTGTACATGTTCATTTTACAATTGGTGTCACAAACACCTGCGGTTTTGTGTCAAGATAAACGAAGCGATGGATGCCATGAAGATATTCTATTCAGGAACAAACTACGTTTGATGGTACAAGTGGAAAAAGAATAATGCGTGAAGATAGGTTGTGGTTCATGATGTGATTGAGCAATCAATAAATCATAAAATGTCTATCATCATGCGCAGGGGCTCAACAATGCGAATGCAACCGTTATATCCTTATATAGCGCTTGCAAGTAATAATATAGTCACCTACAATGTGGATATGCGATGTCATGCTATTGATTTGAAGATTTAATCGCAGTAAACACATATTTTAAACTTATATGACTTGCATGCTTTCTACAGAGTGTTTCAGTCTGGGTGGCCAACAATGTAATTATGAAAAGAGAAATAAATACTTGAAAATATATACCTGATTCCCTTCAGTGTTTGACAAAGAGGGTATAAATTTTGATATTCCATAGTGAATGTAAAGTGATTTTTAAGGTCAAAATCTGCTGAAAAGTTTTTTTTCATTTTTCACTGGATATAAAGACTTCTATTCGTTTACTCACATCACAAAAAAAGCAAAGTTAAAAAAAAAAAAAAAAACCACTGTGATTTTATTGTTTAATAGTGGTTAGAATTGAAGTCAGAATTTTTCATCTGAAGAGTGTGATCTTATCATTAGGCGCCCGCCTATGGTAAATAAGAGTTTTAATTTATGCAAAATGACGAGACTGCAGATTATTATGCAAACTACGTCCGATGGTGAGAGCCGATAGTAATTGAATAGTTTATAACATTCTCCGATAATAATTGAATTTTTTATCGAATGAACAATAGTTTCCTTCGGCATCTTTAATTTTGCATGCCCGATCTTAAAAATCAAATTTTATTAAAAAAACAATTTCTCATTCATTGTTGTACTTTTCATAACCTAATTTTGTTTTGTTCTTGGTTTAGGATAGTGCTAGTTAAAAGAAAAATCTAAATCTAAAGTATACTATCAAAGGTTTTCATGAATACACATTAGTATACATTGACAACATTCCTTTGAAAAACATTCTGAATAAACCTTAGCTCATACTTAATTTTTTTATGTAATTTTAAATTATTAATTATTTTATAAAGAACATGAAAGTAAACTTTTAATATGTTTTTTTTTCATAGTTAAGATTCTCTTCATTTTCTGTGTGAAATAGTTAAATAAATTCTAACATTTAAAATAAATGTTAGAACTTAATTATTTCATAATTTAATTAATTATAAAAATAAGATACTTTTATACTCATAAAAATGTATGATATCATTATACCAGTGTTTCTCAACCTTTTAGTATTCACGGCCCAGTTTTCAATCATAATTTTCATCGCGCCCCCCCCTCCCCATCGCATACAATAATAATGTATTTGTAGTACTTTGGCACTAAACCTACACTACATCCTTAATTTTAAACTTTACAAATTACCAAGAATACCGAAATTTATTGACATTTTGCTACACCGATCCTCAGCATTGAAAAAACAAGAATCCTATGCTTTTTTATTGCTCTTGCGTCCCGCCATGTCGGGCATTCTCACGGTTTCGCGAAGACAAAATATAGATCTCAGCTAAATATAGAAAAAGAACTGAGAGCGTCTATTTCTAATATTAAACCCTCCTTCGAAAAACTTTGCTCTGAAAGACAGGCCCAAGGAAGTCACTAATAATTATTAAATTTGTTTTTAATTTAGTAAGTTGTTTTAATTTAATAAGTTAATTATTAAATATGTCGAAATGTATTTTGTTTTGTATGTGTGTGTGTGTTCTTTCCTTTCAGTCACTTAATTTTTTTAAAAAACATTTTCTCTTTGATATTCTCGCGCCCCCCCATCAGTGTGCTCGCGCCCCCCTAGGGGGGCGCGCCCCACAGGTTGAGAATCACTGCATTATACTTTAAAACAAGTATCATTTTTTAATTCAGTGGAGATATAAAGACACATAATGTTCATAATTTACATTATTCTACATTATACCACACATTTCCTAAATATATTTTAAAGGAAAACTATTTTTTATAATATTTTATGTATCACACGAGTAATTTTCATACATGCTGATACAAGAAAAAAGCATATTTGTAATCGTCATTACAGTATTAATAGGGAGGAGGTCTCCCTTCAATTGAAACAGAATCCCCTTTATTACAGAATCCCCTTTATTACCCCTTTATTTCCCTTCTTTTGTTTCCATGAAGCATCACCTACCCGCTCTCTTGGAGATGTTTGTTAACAACTCCACTTCTTGGCCAACTTTTTGGCACCTACTGTCGAGCCTAGATGGAACCACCAGGAAAAAGGAATGTCTTTTCCAACTAGTTCTCTAAAAAGAAGGTTGATGGATTTTTTCATCGAGCAAGATTATCCATCAGGATTTTACCAATGGTCCCGAATAGTTCTGCTGTACCTCACAATTTGGTTTTTCTAAGTTCCATCAAGTACCAGCCATCTTATTTTCCTTGTTACTGTATATGTTTTTAATCTGTAGATATACTTTACTTAATAGCACTTAAGAGCTGTACTTTTAACTGCTTAATAAATGTGAATAAGCTTCGGACAGCTTCTATCTAAATTTGCAAAGGTCATCTTGAGCTAGATGCAGGAAAATCTGATGGTGTAAAGCAAACAATAAGACACTTACTTGGCATATCATTTAATTTTGTAAATGTATTTTACATTGTATTTCCTTCTTCGGTAAGAGAAATATTAATAACCAGCATCAGCTTGAAACTAGAGGAGTTTTTCAAAGAATTACACAACTTCATTTAATAAAAGTGCTTATAAAGCCGTTAAGAAATTTTTCTGGAATTTAACATAGTACAATGGTGGGAATACGACCTTTAATGTAGATGGTCCTGAATTCCACTCCAACCATTGTGCACAAAGGCTAGAACGAACATCGAGTTTCTGCTTTTCGAATCCACATCTGTTGGAGTAGGTTTTGGGAGTTTTCTTCTTTGGAACACGTGAATATGACCCACTATCAATGAAAAGACCACCTAAAAAAAGGGTTATTCTACCATCAAAGAAAAAAGGTTATACTGCACTCTATCTGAAAAATGCGTTTAAAAAGCAATAGTTAATGATTTTTTACTAAGCAGTAATTATTATCCAGTCTGTGATATAGATTAAAGTTCACTATTTATTTCTAGCTTTGATTGCTTAACACTACACCTTCATCTACGATTCTCTCACCGACAACTAAGTTTACAGATAAGAACAAAAATATTAATATATGATCCCGTTTCTCTTTCTCCATGTTGAAGTGTAGTTTTATTCTTGTTTATAGTTAGAAAACAAACGTATAACTTTTTCAATTGTTATACGTTTGTTTTCCAACTATAATAACTATAACAATTCAGCAAAATTTTCCTCTTAACGAAATTTTTCGTTGATCATCACATTGGTAATGTTAAATTTCAGATAAAATGGCCATGTATTTGACTATATTTGTTTCATGTTATTTTGGCTGTAGCAGTAACCTTAATCTAAACAGCTCATACAAATTTATTATAAAAAAGTTTCTATGTGAATACATAAATGCTTCACATTCGCCTATGATTTATTCAGGTGTTTCAAAATACTATATATCATTCTATTTATTTTAATAGTTAGATTTTGAGACAGTGATGAAGATTTCGGTGCTAAACTTGGCAAAATCTTACTGTTTTCAGACGCAAATACTTATCAGTGAAAGTAATTTTCTAAGGTTGACCATCAACTGAAGCATCTTCCAAAGAATTTAAGCCTCTTGTTTTTCTGTTTAATTAAGGTGGGAAAATATTTTTAATACAAATACAATTTAGAAAATGCGTAACAATATAAGCTCTTATTTATATTAATCATCAATATTATATAATAAATCAAAATAATTAAAGTTCTAAAATCTCTTGTTTTTCAAAAAGTATGATATTAAGTTTGTAATTTTTTTTTTTTCAATTTAAAATGTATTAAAAAATATTTGGTAAATATACGTATTTGGCATATTTATAATAATGATTGCGATAATAATTCGCAAACGTTAGGAAAATAAGAAAGTTAAAAAATGAAAAGAAAATGATACAATGGAATAATTTTAAAATCATGAAAAACTGATAAGAAAATTTAGAAATCTTATATTTTATGTGGCGACATCTATATTTTAAATTGAGAAATAAAATCTAAAAATAAATAGAAGTCAATGATCGAGAACGAGTTAATTTTCTTAATAAAACGATGTAAAACTATAAGACAGCTATCTAAAAATATCAGGAATGCAAATTTAATTAATTCTATTATGTATTACATTCTAACTATGCGATTAATTTGATACAAAAAATGATACATTAACTTTTTACCTATTTGGTTATAAATATATATGAGTGAAACGAAAAATTCAGAGGAAAGATTCATTTTAGATAATTTTTTAAAAATATTTATTTATAGATAAAAAAAGTAAAAATATTTTACTGAGAATTCATTTAAATTGAAAGAAATTTCCGTTAATTTTATCATGTATTAATTAATTTATCCTTTATAATAATAAGCTTAGCTCAATTTTTAACAGTTAAATTTACAAATAATTTCACTAATCACTGAAACTATCAAAATATTTCATTAAAAATATCAATGCCTTAAAAATATTTCCGTTATAGCATTTCTAATCGAGAAAAGTGAATTAATAAACATAATACATATTTTATTTCAGTTTATTTGGAATTGCTATTAAATTTAATTAATGGTATTTTAAACACTGCACAAAAATAAAAAATAAGTTTGATACAAAAAGATTCAGGGTCTTTAATTATTTTTTACAGCGAAATAATTGTTATTTAAATATAATTAGTTGAACTTTGTGTCGGCAGATGGCACTACATATTAAAGTAAACGCTATTCTAAATTAATTTGTACTATTCAAATATTATAATTTTATTCTTATGTTGTTTTCCATTAACTATAATTTACATGCTATTTGCCTTATTGTTATGTAAAATTAATATTTCAGAAAATTCAAGATTTTTAACTCTACAGAGATCAACTGTTTGAGCTGTATCTAGGATGATGAATCAACTTTACAAATAAATTTCCCATTAAAATTATTGGGGAAAGAGAACTTAAACAGGCATTTTGAAAAATAACTGAAAAATCATCTTTCACTGGATAAACTTGGAATATTACAACTTTTGGCACGAACGATAAAAATTATCCTTGTATTTATTGATGATTTTCCTTATGGTTACTGATTAATTCGAACTTTTTCAACAATTTATTTATTGTAGTCTCTTTGTCAGAAGCAAATATAAATGATATAATAAAAAAATTTTATACACTAGTAAACAATTTATAACACGAGCAAAACAAAGACATCATGAGCAAAAGAATATACTGAACGTAAGACTTGGAGTATAAATTTATTTTCTTTAGCTTTCTATTTATATGTTGTTGTTACACATTCCCGAGCTTAGGGGAGCTAAATCAAGTCCATGAAACTGTTCATCTTGAAGAAGTCCAGGATTGTCAATAAGTTCCTGCCTGGGAGAGGCCACGGCCAACTAGTGTGTCTAGTTGGCCGTGGAGAGGCCCAGACAAGCAAGAATGTGTTCAGGGGAAGCCTCCCCTATAAAACACTTGGTGCAATCTTCAAATTGCTTAGATCCCTTCTGTATATATTGTATATCTGATAGACTGATGTTGTATGCTAGAATATATTATTTATTAAAAAAGTTAGGATTTATTATTGTTGTCATTGTTTTTGAAAATGAATAAAATAAATCCAAGAAAACATTCAGAAACAAATAAATTACAATTTATCTCCAGATGCACACTATACTACAGAGATGCTCTTATCTATATGGATCTAATTCAACCATACATTGAATTGTGAACTTTAAGTTAAATTTAAACCCAAACTGAGCGTAGCAATTCACAAAACAGCGAAATTTGTGAAATAATAGTGTTCTAGAATACGACAGTTTTCTCTTCAATATGGTTGATTCCTGTGCTGCAACCGGTAATACTGATTAATTTCTTCTCTGTGCTTGTCGTCGTAAGATTTTCATCACTTAGTAAAATATTTGGTCACTTTCGAAACTTTAACTAAATAATTTTTAGACAAGGCATCATAGTTTTTACCATGGAACAATGAGACATCGAAGAGCTTATTAAAGGATACTATAAACATGAAAATAAAGACTTAAAAGTTTTTCGTTAAGAATAAATCTGAAAAAAAAAAGAATAAATAATTTCAGATATTCAAATTTACTCCACATCTGATATAATAGTAAGAAAATTATATATCTGTTATTATTATTATTATATTTATTAGAGCCATTAGTATTAGGTTGTAATTCGGATCGTTTTACTTTGCTAAATGTTTTCATGCCAATGCCATGATACGAAGGTTACTATCAAGCTGTTCAAGGACAAGAATTCTTAATTATTTTAAGTAAAAAAATAATTTTTACCATAGACGTAATTGGGGTAATATTAAAAAATACATTTTCGGTACACAATAATTCACTCTAGTACATTGAACTCAAAGAAAACATCAGATTCCATTTAATAAGAATGTTCCAGTCCTTTACATTAAAAAAAATGGTACAGTTAAATGACATCCATTAGAAGAAGAATTCAATAATTCCTCCAGCTAGAATATTCCAGTATTTTTTCGTCAAGAAATCAAAACATAGTTACATTATGTCAATAAATAAAAAAATTGATAATCCTTCCTACAAGAACGTTCCGATTCTTTAATGTCAAATAGTCAAAATGTTTCTGTAGGATAATGTTCATAAGCAAGAGAGTATTAAAATTTGATAATCCATTCACTAAGAATGTTTTTGTTCACAAATGTCCAAAAATCAAAATATTCCAGTTGCGTAAAGTCATAAGCCAAAGAAGGATCTAACTTAATAATCCATTTAATAAGAATCTCCATGTCAAGAAGCCGAAATAATTCAATTAAGAAGCAATATCCATAAATAGAATTCCAAATAAATAATCCATTGTTATACAACTGAAGAGAAAATATTTATTATTCTAAAATCTTATCCCATTTATAAATAATTAGAACTTTTTCTCATTTACAAATAATTAGAATTTAATGAAGTTTTGTATTTTCTCCTAAAGGATGTTTGGCATTAAATCAGATTTACGATTATTTATCCGACTTAGAGAGAGATTATGAGCATTATTCAGAAAATAATTAATTATTTGATTGTTTATAAAATTTGTTATGATTTGTTTATAAAAATTATTATGATTGTTTATAAAAATTATTATGATGAATGGAAAAAATGGCTCTAATGATAAATGTATAATTAAAATAGTTGAATGGTAACGAGAGGTTGGGGAATTTTGTTACTTTTAGATTTTGATGAAAACTAGAGTCAATTAAAATATATTTGAAATTTAACCTGGTGAAAACAAGACATAGAAAAGCATTAAAATATTGTAATGGATTTTATAGGATTTGTAAATAATATGATAGTTATATAAATTTTATTATTTGAGATTTCTTATTATAATAAAGCCAAAAACTCGATTATGAGCTGCTTATAGTTTCTTTTAAAATATAAGCGATACATTAGGCTGGGGATAAAGTTATCCATTATTTTTTCGGTAGACGTCTGTAGTGATCGCTATCTCGTGAGGTATCTATCAAACAATTTCAAATTTATGCTCGTTAGAACGGTAACATTTGACACTAAAATATCCTCTTGTGGTTTTTTGTTTGATTAATTTAGTAACGAGTACAAGGTTTTAAAATTGGAAGACAACAAACAGAAAATTCGATAAATTTTCGTTTTTCTCTTGTAACGGCAAAAAAGATAGCCGGGTGGCTAAAATTGTGAAAGGTGTTTATCGTCTTATATAAGACTGTAACAACCAGTTACGTACAATTTTTGTTTCGTCGATTCCGTTTGGATATTTTTGATGTTAGAGATGCACCTCGTATGTGGATACAGCATCGTCAAAAATGTCTATAAAATATTAAAAATGATCGAAGTTAACCGCATGTCAGCAGTCGTAACGCGCAAGACCTAAAAATCTACATGAAAGCTGTTTTAAAACTTTTTACAAAGTGAATCCAAAAGAAGTTACATAAAGTTCACGTAAAAATAATGGATTTCTTTTTACCCAACCTAATGTATGGAAAAATACTAATATAATACACTATTGCACAAGTTAAAATGATATTATGTATAAATATAATTGTAAATAATTAAAAATACTGAAATGTGTGTCAAGTGTTTGGTTGCATGTATTTGTTAAAGACATTACTTATATAGTAGTTAAAAAAACGAATATAGTGAAATTTTCGTGACATTTTTATTTTCCTTTGTAAGATAGATGATGAAACATAAAACTTATAAATAAATAATTGTATAAATTATAAATCACATAAGTAATGTATTTCATATTTCATTTGTTGAAAGTTTCAAATGTTTTCTAATTGTTTTTGGGAAACTCCAAAACCTATTGAATTTTTATAAATAATAATCAAAAATATTTCCTATTAGTTAATCCTTTTAGTTTAGATTGCCAATACTACTTGAAAATGAATTAGTTTCGTAACAAAAGTGTTAGTTGGATTATGTTGATATTCATGAAAATGCTTTTTGGAATTTAATTAACAAAAATGGTTGTTCTATAATTTATTGATAAATTTTTACATATCTAATATGATTTAATTTCTTCCAAGTTCGAGCAAAGAGAGAGAGATCCTTGTATTTATTTAAAACATATTTTAGATACAGATATATGTTTTATAATTTTCAACTGAATGACATTTTGATGAGAGATATTTAGTTTAAAGTAATGTAATTATTTCGTTACTCTATATTGCGATAATACTAGCATACTAGTACTAGTGAGCACATCGTTCTCAACACGAGAGCCACGTACTAGAATTTTTAGTGGAACAAGAGATAATTATTTATTTAGACTCAAAAGCATTCTATTGATAAAAAATATGACTTTTTAAATCATAATCAATATCAGTAGTAAACTGATTCTTTCTATAATATTTTAATTATAAGCAATTTAAGACAAATTTAATTCAATACATTTCGGAAAAGTATATTATTTTAGGAATAATAAAAAAATTCTAGCTTAAAATCCAAAATACGTAAATTCAAAGAGGAAAAACAGAAATGAAACAGTGCTACTTTAGCATTTATTTCCTTATTGTACAATGATTAACATTATAGGATAATTGTTAATTTTTAATCAAATAGTAATCTAGTAGTGTAGAATGTATATAATAGTTAGGGAGAATAATTTTATCTTTTTCATCTAATTGATCAAATGTTTGTATTTTATTATCAAAGTATAGCAAGATTTATACTATAGTTGAACTGACATATTAATAATTATCACCACAACTATTAAATTACAATATTCCTAATGATAATTACTAATTTTCTCGCTAAAGCTGTTGTAATTTAATAATTAATATTTATGATTATCAATATATCCCTAGAGCTACTAAATTATTTTATTTACATGACATCGGCGAGAATTTGATGTAGTTTTCTCTGATACACAATCCTTAATCATAAATGTAACAAAAAATCAGTTAATAATTATGAAAAGTTAATATTTATTACTAGTAAATATTTATTTTTTTATCTTTGATAACAAATAAACTTTATATATTATTGATTTTTTTGCTGAAATTTTCTATTTTTATTAATGATAATCCTAATGGATTCCAAAAAAGTATTATTAAAATGTTTTTATAACATTTATTAATTTTTCTTCTATGATTTTAAACAAAAATAAGTTCTTTTTGATGATTTAAAATTAACTTTAGATCAGCATTTTATTTTATTTGAAATATCATTTACTGTGGAAGCTTTGATACGGATAATGGTGGTAAAAACATAGGTAGGGCATAACTAAAGGGACATTTTACATATTTAATATCATTAAAACAAAATTTCATTATTTTAAGAAAGTGAAATAATTTTTATAGTTTTTCGTAAAGATTAAAGAACCTTTCTTTCATTTATTAATATTTTCTATTAAAATTAATTTTTTCTTTCATAAAAATTAAAGATAATAAAATTTGCTCATTTGTTTTCTGCCTGATAGCTACTTATTGACAGTTTTGAATAGAGTAATTTTACCTATTATTTAGTACAAATTACCAATAGTAAATAGTTACTGCTGTAGAAAATCAACGAAATAAAGCTATTTGAAATTATAAATCACTATGAGTTTAAAGCCGCGCTAAGTACCAATGGAAGCAAAGTTGAAGTTGGAATCTTCTTAAGAGCTTAAGAATGACACATTAGAATTTCACATTCATCTGTATCAATTAAACATGAGTAATATCATGGAGTATATTTATTAGTAGTTTCTTTTTACTAAAACTATTTTGTCAGTTATTTGGTGAAATCAAATCACATGTACAGAAAATAGTAGGAAATCAACAACATAAGCTTTTTGAAACAACGAATCACCTTAAGTTTTAAGCAAGACTATAAATTATCCATAGATACCAACAACAATCTTTCATTGGAATTTTCTAAGAGCACGTGTAACACATCAAAATTACTATATATTTTTCATCTTAATCAATCAAATGTAAGCAAATTCAAGGCTTCCATTTAATAATTTCTTTTGATAACGCTTTGGGTAAAGTTATTTCGTCAATTATTTAGTAAAATTAAATCGTCAATAGAAAATAGTTACTGTTGAAGAAAATCAACGATATAAGCCCTTTGGAACAACCTTAAGAAAGGTTATAAATTATCTATGGATTTCTACAATCTGTAACTGGAATTTTCTTAAGAGCATGAGTGACACATCAGAATTGTCACGTATTTATTATCTTAATCGATAAAACATATCCAAGTTCGTGGTTTACATTTATCAGTAATTTCTTTTGATTTAGCTTTGATTGGTAAAATTAAGTCGTCAATAGAAAATAGTTACTGTTGTGAGAGATCAACGAAACAAGCCATTCGAAACAATAAATTACCATGAGACTTTGCAAGACCATAAATTACCCATGGATGTAAGGTTATAGTTGGAATCTTCTGAAGAACATGATTGACACATCAGAATTGCCCAAGTATTTATTATCTTAATCAATTAAACATGCGCAACTTCATGGCGTATATTTAGCAGCGATTTCTTTTCTTCTCTCTCTTATTCTTTGACTTATAACTCTCAATTACTCCAATAAGTTGGCAACAAGGAGGGGTGCATCAGCTTCTTGTGGATCCATTATCAGTTCATGATCTTCTAGCAGGATTAAAAATAAAGATGTAGTGAGTACGTGACACTTGGGAATGAAAAATAATTCCCTCCGTTTATTTACACATGCATTTCGGAGGAGATATTCCCTACCACCATTAATCTAATTCCGGATAGCTTTCGAGAGCCACGAACTATTGTGCAATTGGAGAAGAACCCTTGTTGCCAATGTAAAGAATACAAATATTATAATGATGGCTTGTTTTTGTGTTGGGGAAAATCGCTCTCTGGTTCGGTGAATTACAATTAAATTAAGCGCCATTAAGCTGTCTGCGCGAACTGTTGATGATTTCATTTTGAGAAATGATGATCGCTTGGACTAAGATTTATTTACAACACGACAGGCTACTCGGCCTTATTAATTTCACTTCACTTCTTCAAACGTAAATAATGGGGAAAATTGCTTTTCACCAAATAGTGATGATTTTATTTTCAGAAGAGAGATATTACTTTTGATTTGTTTTGAAATTTTTAGAAATTCATGTGGATTTTTTAAAAGTCACTCGTAGTTTAAAATTTTGTAACCACTTTACATTTATATAATCAAATATTTTATAGCATAATTTATATTCCACGAAAGAGTTTATATTAAATAAATAAAAATACTCAAATTTAAAAATAAATAAATTATTTTTACTTACAATTCATTTAATTGCACTTCTACAAGTGAACAATATCAAATAATATTTTTTTATAATTTTCATGTTTAAGTCTTAGTTATCGTGAACTTTTTCATAAATGAAATTTAAGAGTAAAATTAAAAACATAAGGAAAAAATAAAATGTGAAATATAATGTTGTTTGTAGATTTTTACTATTTTAAGTAACAAAATATCTTCAACTCTTTCCCAATTTTGCAATGTCAAATGACGTTGAGTTTTGTAAGAATTGTTGAGGAAGCTTTAATAACTAAAACTGGAAAATTTGAAACGAAATTCTAAATTTTCCGCAAATTATGTAACAAAATTAGAATTTAAAAAATTAGGAGTTCCTTCCCACTTTTTTCATAAAATTGTTTCCAAGAATCACATAAAATAATACATTAAGCATGAAAATGGTACCACATTCTAGAAAAACATCTAATGCATCAAAATTAGTTTCTTATAGTTAGTATAATTTATTTTATCTAATTTGAACTTTCTTAATTAATTTTTGGCAAGACAAAACGAATATAAAAAATAAAATTTATTCACTATTAGTTTTCAAGTGATACATATGTTTATTAATAATTTATTCAATTGACTGGTTATCAATATTTATCTTTTAATTGATTATATATACATTGTATACGATTAATTTATCAACAATTTTGCTATCATATATGTATGCTCATGACTAAGTCCCAGTTCACACTGTTAAATTCACTTGGAATCTATTGAATGCTTAAAACGTCTTTTTCCACCTTAGACTGGATAGGAATAAGTGTTTTTCTCTTTAATTTTAAATTATTGATCCTATTATTTATTTTGTGCCTAATTGCGCAATTGCAATAACTGATTTAATTTTCTGGCATGTTGTGTCTCTAATTGTCTAACATTTTAAATAAATAGGTTGAAATTTTAAATAGTGATATAAGAGAAATAGTAAGACAAATATTGCTACTCTTATACCACTATTTGTTATACATTCTTATATTATTATTATCTTCTATATCTTGTAATACCCTTAACTTCTGTAGCACAGGAAGTTTTACCATCCAGTGACACAAGATTTATGATATATTTCCATGGAAACTATCATTTTTGGTTACTCGGTCACATATCTTGAACGATTCAATCACATATTCATGCATGTTTCTTTTTTAAGGGAACCAATTTTCCTGATCATTCTTCTACAAGAAATTAAGTCCAGTGCTATCACACATGAAGAGCTCAGACGCAAAACCTTTCAAATTGGCATCCATCAACTTCTAGATATATTATTGACCTTGGCAACCCTGTTTTAAGGCTTGGCTGAGAAATTTTCATTAAGTTAAAGATTTAAGTCTCGTATATGAGCGATTTCAGTTATACAAATGAAATACTGAACGAGCATACTGGTTCGCATAGTGAAACATCTATCATGGTGGTAAATCCTTTTTCCGTCATCAATCATGGTGCTCTTTTCAACATGTGGTTAGGAGGTACATTAGCTCGTTATTGGGCTTATTTTAAATAGCGTTACTGGACATTTTCCCCCTAATTTAGGAATCAATGTGACAGTCGCTTAATTTACAGTGGCATACAATCTTCTTTAAACTATCATTGCTGTTGTCTTGGTTGAAATGTGGACAAGTTTTATGCGTGTGGCATTCTGTCTGTTGCTTCTGTTGTTCTGTCTGTTGACTTGTTTTCTGTTGTCAGATATACCTGAAAAATTTGATCACTACGAATATTTTAAACAATAAATGCTTTTTCATCCATAAATGACTTCCTTTACTGTTGAGATCAACTTTACTTCGATAAAACTATCAGTATTGTTGTTGCTAATCCCAGATAGTCTAGTTTTGCTGGGCAATCTCCATAAATCCAAAAGTATGCAAATAGTCTAAAAATAATAATGATCCTGAAGAACCTTATCCTTTTTAAAATCCAATCAAATTAAAATTTGAACAGAGTTGACACTGTCAGTCCCACACCAATGGCACACGGGGAAGATCTTCAGTTTCTATGATGTCTGGAAAGTGAGTGCTCTAAAAAAACCATCAATAAGTTAAATGAACACATGCAATATGAAATGGCAGGAGTGTTAATTATTTTCTGTAAGGATATTCAGCCATTTAGACTTGGTATGTGCCATGATATAGAAGAAATTCACGTTGTGATCCTCATTTACAAATAGTAATTAAAAGTATCATATTATTTTATTTAATTAAAAAATCAGAGTGTATATTACTAATTAATCTTGATAAAAGCTTTAATCAAACTCACTAGCAAATTTTTTAAATTAAGGATTTCAACAAATTATGATTTGCAAAATAAACTTTATTATACAGTTTGTCTGGTTCCTAAGAAATCACTTTGTAATACATACATTAAATATTATGGTATGTAATACATTAAATGTATTAAATATATGTAAAAAAAGAATGTGATTCTATAAAACATAGCATGAATACTTTTTAATATTATTGCTGTTAAATATTTCATCAGTGTTAATTGGTAATTTTTATTTCATAACAGATGATCTTTAAAATTATGAAATTACTTAAACTTCAGTATGTTATTGAAATACACTGGTTGAAAATGAAGTCTTATTTGATTAAATATAAATTTATTTTATAGAACTAAGAAATGTTACATATAAAACAGAAGATAATACAGAGAGAACAAAAGCAATTTCATCTCTTATTAACAAATTTATAATAAATTGAGTTGGACTCTAAATTCTTAATTTTTTATTCAAATGTTTAACTTATAAACACTTTTAAAAATGTCTATTCTTTCAAAAAGTTTTAAAAGAACTTTAAACTACTAAATTTACTTAAGGGAAAAAATATAGGTAAAAAATAAACGTTGAGGTACCTCATTTTTTGGTAGCGATAAGCAAACAGGAAAACAACGACAATGTAAAATAACATTAAAAGCTATGAATATCAAATTGGACATGCACAAAATTTTCATATTGTTATAACATAAAGTAGAAAAATTTTATGAATAAATTTTTCATACCATATAAGAAAAAGGAATGAATTCCGGTTGTGTCATCAAGCTCTATAAAACCAAAAATGTAATTTAAAATCAATTAAAAGTTTGCAAGTTGCAAAAAACTTCCAAAAAGTATAATCAAGGTATTTTGAAAATATTGTTTGAAAATTATCATCAGAATTCATTATTCGCAGCTACAAAATTGTAGATTTTCAAAAAATTTCCCTTGGTAGTAAAATTTGAAAATTTAAAATACCAAATTTATGTATGAATAAAATCTTCCACAAATACATTTCGTAAAACCTAAAATGCCTATTTTTCAAATAAAGTACAACCAATGATTTCTTGATAAGCAAATTGTATCAAGTAAAGTGACAGGAACAGCAAAAAGCTGTCCAACTGTATCTAAAGCAATGCGCATGTTCGTACTCTAACTTTGGAAAACCCACTCGAATATCCTTCTGATTGAGAAACATTTAACATGGAGCTGGAAAAAAAAAGTGGCAGGGTCTTCATCCATATCTTCCATTTCTCACTTTCATCCCCTTCACTGACCCCCCCCCCTCCATCTCGATAAAACGATTGTAACTGTCAGAGGAACGAAGAAAGACTTATTACGCCTAATTTCACATCATCGCCTAATTATAGGTCTCGGTCTCCACAGAACAAATATTTTTCTTGGTCCCTGACAGAAACCGAGATGAAATCGGGGGATAAGAAATTATATTTTGCTGCCAGTTCCTCATATCGATTTATCACGTCTGCTTATGTATCAGTTACTCATAACCGAGACCTGAAAAGAAGCAATTATTTCAAATTAAGGATTCAGCTACACGACGTGCCATTCTCGGTCTTTAGATTATTATGAAATCGTTTTCGAGGGGCTAAATTGTTTTCATTTATAATCACATGGACACCTGTTATTAAATCATCTGGATTCTGAATATGTGGAATTTTAATTCAATTTTTTTTAGATTATGTATGCATATAAAATACGAGGTGTGTAATCGAGGATATCTTAAATTACAGTGTCAATGTTGTCTTCCGATTGTTACCAGTATTGAAATTGTTTCTTAAAACGTATGACTTGTTATTAACAACTATTTAAAATAATTGCGAGAAGCGAAAATATTGATGTTTTTTGTGTGTTAATTGCATTGCCTGACGAGAGTTATTTGATGAACATAAAAAAATTAAAACACCAACAAGGTGTAACTGTAATTTTCACGTTCAATTATCCTGAATATGAATTATCACTATACTTATTCTCATGTAATTTTAATTATAATTTATTCATTAGCGTCACATTAGAGGTATTCAATACGTAACTGGTGGTGCATTGTGGTTGAAACTCAAAGAAAACACCCTGTGGTGATTTTCGAACATCAAAATAAACAAAATACCGACGAAAATATGGTTCCCTTTTTCTCACTGCAAATATATGAATTTTATTATGTATGTAGAACTAGCTGATTGATAATAAAAAAACGTGTATATAGCTTTAGGGTTAAATAATTTAGAAAATTATGACATTTCTTATAACTTCACGATATTTACTATATCTAATGTATGAATCAGTTAAAAACAAATCAATTGAATTACAGAATGCTTATAATTATACTTTAGTTACAAAGTTATTATATGCTGAATTCTTAACTCTTTTCATCTACGTTTTAATATATTTCTGATCAACAGCGCATTGGAAAGGGCGAAAATAAGTTTGTTACAAATCAATACTTTATCAAAATTAAATAAATAATACTAAGTTTTAAAATTTTTTTTAAAAAAATAGCTACATTTTGAGAATGTAGAAAAATAGGTTAGTTACGATAAGATATATTTTTTCAATAAGCACGTATAAATGATGGTTTTAAAATCAGCTAAAGATAACGACAGTTTCAATATTAAGGTCAAAAGTATATATATTTTGCGTATTCGAGACTTAGGTAAATAGAATTTATAAAAACTGATAGAAGGCAAATTAATGTGAAAAAACTTGTTGATGGGAGAAATTTGTTGGCTAAACTTCAGATAAAGTCTATTAAATGAAATCAGGACAACTTCAAACGTATCGTGTTCTTGCTAAATTTGTTCAAGACTTAACAAATTTAGCAAGAACACGATACGATATTACTTTTCATTTTATTTTGATTTCGGATAAAAACATTTTATTGGGAGAGCAACAAAAAAAAAATACGTTCTACTTTGAATTGCTCAAAATAAAAAACTTTTCCCGGTATTTTTTATTGCAATTAAAATCTCAAGGATGAAAGTTAAGTAACCTTGAAAGATCTAATTAAAAGAAGTAAGCGCGTTAATCGTTTTTAAGTTAATTTAAATTTGGAATAAAAACAACAGTAAAGCGATAAAGTAACAAATACATACTTTATAGCTTTTTAAAATACAAGCAGGGTTAACTAACTCACCTGTTAAAAAATCTTGCAGAATTATAAATAAGTTTTAATATAAAAACATTCCTAGATAATTATTTTATCAAGTTTTAAAGTGGCAACAATGTCTTAGTTACCATCATAAGGCAACCAGAACAACAAATTGTAAGTTTTGCTCCAGCTGCTATGAAGTAAGGTACAAAAATGAAAGAAAAAGTACGTGTAGAGTCACAATTTCTTGTTCTAGTTGTTTTATGATGGCAGCTAACTTATGGTTGCCACTTAAAACTTAATAAAATACGTAAAGTACTAAAATGTTGTACCTTATTTCAAGGCGAGACTAGCCAGCACTTCATTCAGAATTAGCCCAGCGTTGTTCTTATTCCAAGAATTCCATTCTTATCAATATTCCATTCTTATTATGTTCTATCTCCGAATTTAATGCTAATTATTGTGTTCTTTCCAAATTTAACGTTAAATATTGTGTTCTATCTTTTTATATAATCTTTTAACTGTGTTCTTCTGTTGTTTTCTTTTATTGGGAACACAGAAAAGAATAATTTTTCAGAATTAGCTCAGTGCTGTTCTTATTCCAAGAACTGTTACATTCCTTATAAAATAAAAAAACACAATCTATAATTTCAAGTACTTTTAAATGTCATTACTTATTTTCAGTAAAAGTTTTTACTTTATTTCAATGACAGACAACAAAAGCTATATTTTATAAAGTATATTCTCAATGTATTTCTGACGCAAGATTCCCTAGTTATTTACTCCTAGATTGTTTCAGTACCGGCACTTTTATTGAGTCATTATACATAATGTATGCGTTTATAAATGAATTCATTATGTGTAGTAACAGTAATCAACTTTATTGCTAACTTTTAATGAGAGAAGAAAAAAAACTTAATTTCATTCGTGCTTCAGAAAGTCAACTCGTGGGCGACCTATTGCTATTTTCTTAATGTCTTCATTTTGGATCTGGCAGAGGTGATTGTGATCAGAATATTTTGCCGAGAGGCATCGTATTCTGATGTCATTTTGATGTCATAGCATTTCAACAAAAGATGACCTCACAGTGCTTGCTGAATGTCAAGTGCTATGATAACAATATAATCATCGATATATTTCACAATTTCAGAATATTAATTCCTGCATTGTATAACCAATTCTTAAAAATATAAAACTGTAACTTTACGTTTAAAATTTAGCAACTGTACTTTAGCTTTTGAAATGTCACAAATTTAAATTTTCTAATGAAATAAGACGACTTGTTTGAAAATAATAACTATGCCATTTCCATTCTTTTAATGTCATGTTTGTATCGTCAGTTTCAAACATTTAGGTTGCAAGCACTATTAAAATTCATATGTCTTGTTAAATAAATGTGACATATTCACGGAAAATATCAAATAAGTACGCATTTGATATTCGCTTTACCTTAAAATATTTCGTAATAAATATTGGCAACAGTTTGTTATCAAAAAATTCTCTGCCATAAAATTGAAAAAAAAAACTTTAAAGTATTGCGTTGGAATAAACCTTCAGAAAAATATTTTAATGTCGTATATTTCTCATCTATCTAATGTCGAAAAGCCAGTATGCGCTTACAAAATTTAAAAATGATAACAAACTCTGTTTTCTATAATATAGAATTATTTGTTTAATTTAAAACTTTATCCTTAATTAGAAAGTCAAGAAAATCTACTCCTTAAGAATTTTTATCTTATCTTCTGCTAACATTCTTCCAAAAATGTCAACTCTAAATATTAAAACTTATCATTCTGTTTATGTTTATCGAATAATACCAACGACATAAAGGGGAGGGGGGGGAGAACGCATTTTCTTTTGTCAAACAAATACTTTACAATTCTCCAATTCCACTTTCATATTACTTCCCAAACAAGAGCCTCACTTTCGAAAACTGGATAACGGTGATTTTTTTTTCTCCCGTTTATCTCGCCGCAAAACTAGGAATGAAGATCCTCTTTTCCCGTCTTTAAAATCTTAATAAGAGCTTAAGCCGCAAAACATGGTTTTATTACGTGTTTGAGGAAAAGGCGAAAGACTCTTCCAACCTCTTATCCGCGTGGAAGGAAAATAAATAAAGATAGAGCAGTAATTTATGCTGTATGCATTTACGCGCCAAATTTTTAAGAAAACAGCCATTCACTTAATGCGCCAAAATACAGATGAATTATGCATGATTAGAAGATGGGATAAAAGTGTAATGCTTTCATTCTTTGGAATTTTTTTTTTCCCTCTCCTCTATTTCTCCCTGATGGTGAAGATGTCATAATTCATTTCTCGTTTGCGCTTCCGTGATTGGATGATCCTTCCCATCCCCATCCCTTTAACTCTTTATTTTAAAAAGTCCCTGCGTCTATTGTCATTACATGGGAATCACATTCCCAAGGAATTCACTCCCATCTTGGGAGTGGGATTTCATCTGATGTTAAACATTTTATCGGGACTCTTGGAGAGCTCTTCGTCCTCAATAAAAAATTATTTA
This sequence comes from Latrodectus geometricus, assembly GCA_026290005.1. NCBI lineage: Eukaryota > Metazoa > Arthropoda > Arachnida > Araneae > Theridiidae > Latrodectus > Latrodectus geometricus. The sequence goes on along the minus strand of JAPDSC010021720.1, from coordinate 9,307 downwards.
TTTCTTTGAGTTTTTTTTTCTTGATAAACAGGAAAAATGTAGAAAATAATTTTATAATAAATTTTTTTCACTCAGCCATATTTTCTCATTTTCTAAAACGTTTTCTGAATTGGTGGAGATTTTGGTAAGGTAATTTTTCGGAAGATTGGATGGTATCATAAATAAAGAAATGGCTTTGGAAGAATCGTGATTGTTCCAAAGTTCTAAAACAAATTATCCTTAAAAATCTTACATTTTTTTTAATTAAAACAAAATCAAATATTCTTTAGATAAGAATATTTCAAAATTTAATTATTAACAAATTAGAAAACTCACTAAGTAATTCAATAAGAAATTTGTTTTTAATAAGAAGGCATGAACAATTTTTGTTTAATTTTTGCTTTTTCTAAGTAATGTAAAACATTTTTAATGACATTATTTAATTTAATATCCGACGTCACTTGAATATTATTCCTTTTAAAAATTAATTAAGCGTAATTCAAAATAATGTAATCAGGTTAAATTTCCAATGAAACAATCTTAATTTTTTTGTTGCTTAAATTATTTTATTATTTCAATAACTGATATTAGATGTCTCAAAATTTATCAAATATATGCTTTCATTTTTCCAAGTAAAAATCTTTTTACAAAGTTTTGACTTTTATTTGCTAGCAAAATTATTATTATTATATGAGAATTTATCCTCTATCAAATCTAAATTTTTTTGTAAATTTAAAATAGGCTATGAAGGCAAAAATTATTAGTAAATATTGAAAATAAACAATGACCTAATCATTTTTGTTACTTTATGTAACAAAAATGATTAGATGGAAATATTTTTTGGCATTGGTAATTGCGAATTGTGTGTGTTAAGATATACATGTTTATTTAATATATAATATTTTTCTTAAAAAATTTACAAACGCTTTATTTCGGAAACTTTTTGAATTCTAAATGGTATGAATTACAATGAAAAAGTTGCAACAATAATTCTATGAAAAATAATTATCCAATGAAAAAAATATATTTTAACCAAGTTATTAAGGAATTAACTATTTAAAAATTAATAAAGACACATGTTTATATAATACTATGAATCTTAAAGATCTTACTAAGAAATCATGTTTTTGTTTTATATACAAACAAACAAACACATACACACGTCACCCACACACACACACACACACACATATATATATATATATATATATATATATATATTAAAATTAAACTTCTCATTCGCTTTAAGCAAAATATTCGAAATCACAATTTTTTATGTATTTTTTAATATCATGAATATATTAGGTATATAAAAGGCAGCATTTTGTAAATAAAGTAATTATAAAAACATTGTTCTTAGATTATTAAATTGTTTGCTCCTGCCATTAAACGAATTGTATATGATTAACATTCAAGCATTTCATTTGATAGATGCCCAACAATACTCAAGGAAATAATGATAACGAGGAAACGAATATATTTTCTTCAGGACCTAGGGTTTCAGTGGTTAATTTACAGTTTTTTTTTTTTTTTTCTGAACTAGTGTCTTAGAAAACCATCAAATTCAGTATTATTCGTAGTAGACATGAAATACAAATTAATTCGAATTATTTTATAGATTCATTTTAGTATTAAAATAAGTTTCAAAATCCTCAATTAGTGATAAATTACAATTTAATTATTACCTAATGATTCGATTTACTTGTCCTTTTAGTCGACCATGAACAGCATTGGTTCTGATGTCTTTCTGTGAACTAGTGAATCTAAACACCAAAATTCTTTGGGATCATAAATTCTTTCACTTTAACCGTAACTCTGACTATACCGAATATATAGAAGAATCACGATTTCTTTAAGCCAACCAGAAATCCGTATGATATTAGCCAGTGATTCTCAAAAACTGTTCCATGGCTCTTTTGTGTGTTCCTAATTCCTAAAGTGTGCTGCCAAAATTTAGAAATGTATATAGTAAACTGTTTTTTATCTTCAATCACTGTGACCTTTCATAAAGTGAAATACTTTCCCCACATGAAGAAATTTGAAATATTCCCACTTTTTACGGTTACAGTTTTCTATACCTTTGTGTGAATTCAGATTTTCAATATTAACCAACAATAAAACGAAAAATATGTCGAGATTGTTAAATGTAGAAGACGATATGAAAATAGCACTTCATATTTCGACTCACTATAACTGAAATTATCAAAAAAAAAAAAAAAAAAAAAAAACATCTAGCTCAAGTTTTTCAGTAAAAGTGTCCTCCATTGTCATTAAAAGTATTCTTACATTGTAATTAATCCCTTAATGAGAGTACTGTTGCTTTTGTAGTAAATATTATATTATTTTACATTCAAAAAATTATTATCATAAACTAATTTACACAATACATTATAGGTAAATAAACGGCTTCTAAACTTATCTTTTTCTTTGTGTACCGCCAAATTTTGAAATCCTTAAAAGTGTGCCTCGGAAAAAAAAGATTGGGAATCATTGGTCTATGCAATAATTTCAAGGAATGAAGTGTTTCCGTTGAAACAACGTGAAAGGAAGTGTGGTAGTTCAGATGACGATGGATTTTATTAAATAAACCATGGTCCAAAACCTTAAAATGTAGATATTTTTGTAGTTTTGAGCCATAGTCAATTGGCAAAATTAAATTATTGACAAATGTATATATTTTAATGAGTACATCAAGTACATCGAAGATTTCTCTACATTCACATCGATTATATATCATAGAGAATTTATGATCAGGATTATTTTATTTTTGAAAAGTCTAATTTTTACTTTAAATCGAAAGTTCTGTTTGCTATGCAAAACATATTAAATGAGAAATAAGCGACATTTTGTATTAACCATATTCGTGTATTGAATTATGTATAAGAATCTTATAGCGCAAATACTAATAATTTTAGTACCATATGCAAGGGATTCTCAACCGTTTTTGTTTATGGTACACTTTTAAAAGGTTTCAAAATTTGGTGGCACACAAAGAAAAAATGAATTTAAAAGTTGCTTATTTACCAATAATACAGTGTAATATAATTTATAATAAGTTTGAAGGTAAGATAAAATAATATTATATTACAAAAAACCCATATGTTTATTATTTTACACGTAATAAAAAAGTGCAATATTTTTTATTATTTCTAAAATTTGGCTGCATATTTTAAAAATTTGGCGACATACAGAAGTACGGCGGTTTAAAGGTTGAGAATCACTGTAATATGCAATAGTTTGGATACAGTCCACGGTTATGAATTTCTGAACATTCAAAAAAAGAGTTGGCGCTTTTTTTATTGGTTATGTTTTTATCGTCATACATCATAACTTTTGGCGGTAATCATTGAATAAGAATCACAATGAAGCACAAATTATTTACTCATTATGAGTATTTTAATTTTGTGATTACTTCTGAACAATAGTATTTATAATATAATATTTAAATATATAGACTACAAATTATTCAATTTTGCTTGAAAAATTTGATTATGTTTATTATTTTAAAAGAATAAAAATGAATGATAAATATGAATATTTAGGAATTTATGAAACCATAGTATATATATATTTATATAACCATTATATATTTGACAATCAGTTGTAGTAGTTTTCTAAAAAAATGTTTGTTTTGGCTTGTTTTCAAAACCGCGATGCCATGGCGAAAAATTTACAGCTATTTCAAAGTGAAACTTAATTAGCGACCAATGAAAAGGCTAAAACAAAAGAGTAATTAATGATCATGAGCGAAAAAGCGCACTAAATTCACAAGTTGGCGAAGTAGGGGACCTAAAGCGCAATTTAACCAAAATTTGAACTAATTAAAAATCCTACAATTTTAAACTTTAAACTAACAACAAATACTTCAAATATTAGAATTAATTAAATTTTATAGTTTGAGAGATAAATATTCAATAATATTGGAAATATTGGTGAATTGATTATTTTTAATCTCTTTATTTTTTCGTTTCAACCGTATTTTTAAAAACTGTGACATTTCCATTAAAATAATTTCAACCGTTGTCATTTAAAAAATCACATGCTTCATATTTCATATCAAAACGATCTTTTATTATTTCCTGTTAAAATTCAAAGCGAGAAATAGTTTTCTATGATTGTTTTATAAATTGAATAAGTATGCTCATCTTATTGATAATGCATTGTCACTAAAAAGCTATGTAATAAAATATTTCAATAAAGACAAAATGGAAGTACGACTTTTTCATTTCATTTCATTTAAGATTAAATGTTCACCGATAATATCACAGGAAAGTTGATATGTGATCGTAAAATTAAATAATAAATGTTTCAATTTGAATTGTTTATTTACCTGAATTTGAATCAATTTGTACTTCAATTTGAATTATTCATTTAAATATAACTGAAATTGCGCAGAAACAATTTCAAATTTCAATTTTAAAAATATTTTGCAGATGTGACATTAGTAATTATAGTTTTGAAACAACTTCGAAAGATTTTTGAGAACTGCTTATTTGTCAATTGAAAATAGTAGTTTTCTTGAATAATGTATTAACGTCTTTGTCAGAAATATAAAAACATTAGATTTAATACATTTGTTGTCGTATTTTTTTTATTTTGCTATTTTTCGATATTACTAAAAATTATATTTACTGAAAATTGGTTAAATTTTAAAATTTTCTTCAATTTATAACTATATAAATTCAAATAAATTTATGAGAAAAAAAATGTGAGTAAGAAAAATTGCTCAAATTTCTTTTAAAGAATGAATAACATGTTCATTGAATCACACAAAAAATAAGCTAAAATCCAGTGGAAAAAGACATTTTTTAACTGTTTAATAATTTTATTTCTTGACTTTCTTAAATTTGAGAAGAAACTTATTATTTTAGATTTATTTTATGCAAAAATTATTTCATGCGAATAAGAACTTTACTTTTTCATGAACACTAATAAAGGTTTTGAAATCGATTATAATTATTTTGCTTATTCAGATATAAATGAATAAAAAAGTTAAGCTATGTATATAGATGACTTAATGATTAAAAAAAATTGTTATTTATTTGCTTGCTATTTTTATTTTTCAGATTTATTTTGTTTGTTTTGCGATGCCATCACGCAGAAGAATTTTTTAGTAATTTATCAAACGATATTTATGCAATATGGAAGATTTTCGAAATTATTGAAAACCACTTTTGCTAATTCAGACAGTTAAATAAAATAGAATATAAACAATGGTGAATATTTAAAGGGATCAGATAGAGGGAAGGTCATGGTGGCAGTCGAATGGCTAGCACACTAAGTCTCCATTTAACAGTTCGTGGGCTCGAATCCCATCTCGGGGATGGATGCTTCTTGCAGTGCTTGGAAATCCACTTTAAACTTTCCGTTATCATTTAGCGACAAGCAAAAAACTAGATCAATAAATTAAAAAAAAAATAAAGATTAGAAATTTTATGTGTATTCCATACATTGTGTCGATTTTGTTTCATGCAGCTATAATGGGATATTTTCAGTTGGAAATTTCGCCATAAACTCTGAGGCACAAAAAACGATCTATTTCAAAAACTATCGAGATTGGCTTTCCCCAATTTGCTTATACAAATGTCTATGAATAAAATTTAGTTAAAACTTGTAATTAAATTGTCAAATATTTAAATGAGCAATAATTAGGTAATCCAGCATTAATAAAATATTATAATTGTGTGTGTATCTTCAAACTATTACTGTGCGTGCTCGAAAATTTTCAAAACCAATGAAAACATTTTCATTTATTCGTATGTCACTCAAGAAATTTATAATTATATGAGCAGCATGTGAAATCTTTAATAACAATTACATTTAAAAATAAAAATATGTTTAAATATTTTACTTTAATAACAAAACTGCTTCCAATACAAAATACTTAACTCACATGTTGCCATTTATATTATACTTAATCCTCTAAGCTTTTAATTATATTCTTAAAATGCCTATATCCTTAAATGTACTTCTAATTGATACGGTTTTCATATTTATGCTTCCTATAAATAGAAACTTTTTTAAATAAACATACTAATTGTTTTTTTTTTTTTTGCTGTATTCTGACTTTGAAGTCAGAATATAACAATAAAATTTTCATTCAAATTTCATTCTCAGAGAAAGTCAAAATATGGAATCAAATTTTCATTCAAATTTCATTCTCAGAGAAAGTCAAAATATGGAATCAAATTTTCATTCAAATTTCATTCTCAGAGAAAGTCAGAATATGGAATAAAATTTTCATTCAAATTTCATTCTCAGAGAAAGTCAGAATATGGAATCAAATTTTCGTTCTTTTAAAAATTTGATTGGAGTAAAAAATCTTTAGGATTATTTTTAGTAATACTTATGTTAGTAAATATATTGTTAATAATTTGTCCTGTAAACTAGAAACATATATCTGCTAAGGAATTTTACATATATTTTTGCTTAATTATTTCTTCCAGACTATTTCATTTACACAATTTTCTATTTCTATAAATATGTTTCATTAAATTAATATTTATGTCAAGTTTTACTGTTCATATTAAATGTTTATAAATTTACATTATTAAAAATATTTCTTTGCAGATTAACTTACTATTTATTTTTAAGTCACATTGTTTTGTCATAAATTATTTTAATAAAACTATTATCTATAGCTAATGAATTAGAAATAAATATATATTAATATATTTTTCTTATTCAATGACAGATTAATTGAATTTCTAGGTAATATCGCCAAAAAAAGTAAATAAACTACTTCATAGCGTTTACTGAAGATTTTAGTCGTGTAAGCTACCCCATCTGTTTGACCATTTCAAGTTAAGAAACATATTTCGAAAATATATTTCTAGTAACCATAGATACCAATGAAATGATGTCCGTCAGAAGCAGAAGAGGGGGGAAAAAAACTAAGAAATGATACAAAATAGAAAAGGAAGATAAAAGAAAAATAAGTAAATAAAAACCCACTACAATTCATAAAAGTAACATTTTTCTATTCCGGTTTTGGAGGGTTTTTCAAGCCTCCGTTTGAGGGATGATGTGTTGGCCGTTTGGGAAATGGGAAATAGAAAAGTAAATATTGATTGAAAAGTATGAAATCTTTGGAGACCTGCAAGTACCATTCTGGAATTCTAACGGTAACCATAACTGATTCTGGAGAAAAGTGGTGTAGTTATTTTTTGCTCAGCAATATTCCTCGGAAAATTTTGAAGGGAATTTTTCGGAACTCTTCAAGTTTTACCCATTACTATTTATGTAATATTATTTGGCGCTAATTTTATTATAAAAATTTTAATTGGCAGTTTTAAATAGAGTGTTGTTTATTTGATGCAATTATGTTTTTTTAAGAATCGTGTTAATTTGTCAAAATTTATATAGAAGCAAAATCGGAAGTAAATGGAGATTGTTGAATTAGATTTTACTTAAATAATCACTGCGGACGAATGAATTTATATTATAATACATCTTGTAAAGCTAGTATCTAGAAGAAAAAGTGTTTTAAAGAAAAAAAATAAAATAAATAAATAAAATAAAATAAATAAATCCCATATTTTTCGACCTATAATCCTATTTCTTCCTTTTCAGAAAGCTCCATAAAATATGCTTAAAATTCTAACATTTTTTAAATAATAAATCCTATATTTATTTTAAAAATTGTTAAAATTTTAAGCATAATTTATGGACTTTTTTGAAATTAATCGTTATGAAAGTTTGTTAATTGCTGAAAAATTTCAGAACATTTCAGAATTATTAGATCTTTTGATTTTCAATGGCATTTGACTAGTACCTCACTTTTCCATATAGGGACCTATAAGACATTCTCTCCGTATACCCAGGATACCTTATTATCCTGGTTAGTTTACAAAGATGCCTTAATTAAAAAAAAAAAAAAAAAAGAAAAGAAAAGAAAAGAAAAAAGAAATAAAAGAAGCCTAAATAAATAATAGTTATGGCTACGATAAACCAATATATCAGTTTTTGAGAATTCCAGGACTTAACATTAATTAGAAAAGAAAAAATATATATTTTCAATTTAGTATGTTTTGATCTTTTCAAATCAAATATAAAAATATGATTCAATAGAATCTTTGATTTTGCATTAATATTTTTATTTAAAAACTTTTTAAAGATGAAAAAAATATTTTCCTTGTTACGTATAGAATAATAAATTTTGAAAATTGAAATAAATTACAGTTTTTTTTTTTTTTGATAGTGTATTGGAGAATTAGCAAAAATTAATAATTAATAAGTTGAAATATTCAAGAAATTCTAGGAATTAAAAAAAGAATTAAAGCAATTGTTACTAATTATATCAATAGATGGCAGCACACTAGTCCATTGTCAATCACTATTTTCTAAAACTGACATGTTAAACTAAATAGAAAACTTGACTTCGACCCTTCGGAACGATTTCTACTCAAATTAAAATAATTGCTGCATAGGCGAGAACGAATGAGATTCTTTTAATTTTTTAAATTATGTGTGTTTATAAATAGACATGTTTTTCCTTCCTATTTTTCCCTTTAAAAAATATTCAAATTTTGCACATTTTATTTATTTCTATTAGTTACTTTTGTAGAATTTATATAATTACTTTTTAAAATGTTTCGCCCAAATGCATATTTTTTATGTGAGATCATGATTTTTTTCTAAAAAAATTATGATCTCACTTAAAAAACATGTATTTTTTTAATCCAAAAAAAGATTTTCTTTGACTTAGAAAGAATCTGATTAATATGAAATATTTTTATTTTTTCCTGTCATTATTTCATTTTTAGATAAGTTTAATCTACCCGATGTAATCTGCCACAGATATTCATTTTACGATTGTGTGAATGTATAATATTCTGCTATGACAGCTTGAAAGTCGAGCTTTAAAATTTCCAAATTAAATTTTTTAAGGTAAGAATAACCTGATAATAATAATTTTCATTATAATAATTTTTGTATTATAGAAAAGATGAATCATTGCGGCCAGTGTATGATATATTTGTTTGTTTTGACTTGTTAGGAAAGGATTTGTAAGTAGCTAAATATCTGCTATCGTTATTTGTGAAAAATCAAAGAATTTGACTTTTCACATTTATTTCTTTTTTGATGTTATAAAATATGAAAATATGAATTTATTACTATGACTGATAATAGGTTTCTTTCTTTATGATATTAAGTATAAAATATTTACCTTGTAATAACTAATAATTTAAATTTAAGAAGATGATATCTATATTTTACTATATGCTGAAAATGTTATAAATTTTAATCACTATGATATAATTATTTACGGAGACAAATTTTTCATTCACAATATAGAATTATGAATATATATATATATATATATATA